>BMAW01017421.1:201642-252402 GCA_019974015.1 Nephila pilipes
TAATTTTTAAAAAAAAAAAAAAAAAAAAAAAAAAAAAAAAAAAAATTGTACATTAACAAATTTCCAGAAAATACTCAAAAACTAAGTGAGTGAGTGAGTGAAAGTGAAATTTAATGGCACAAGAGCCAGGTGTGGCCAAGTTGAAAAAAAAATTGAAGTCAAACTAGACAAGAAAAAAAGACAAGATGAAGGGTTGCAAATAAGGATTGCTAAGGTAACCCGGGTGTGTGTCTCCCATGTTTACCAAAGACAGTAAACCCTATAAGAAAGGAAAAGATCACTAGGGTGCCTTGAGGTCATGCCTGTAGCTACTAAAGAAAGCAAGCACTTGCAGCCCCCTGATATAATTCTTAGAAGCAAGGTGCCCAAGATATACCCTCAGAAACTGGGTACCCATTTTAGTCACCTCTAACGACATACATAAACTACAGAGGGACTATTCTTTCACATCTGATCACCACACGGATGTACTCAAAAAACCATAGCAATAATTTAAACATATACTGAATAATATCTTAAAAGTAATTTTCATTTAAAACATACTTATAAATAACTTTAAATTGGCACAGCAATTACAATTCATAGTAATAATTAACAAAAGGCAGATATTTTTATACACTGATTTCCAAAATTAGTATGCAATGATACAATCAACAAAACTAAAAAGAAAAGCTTTGATAAACATAAAACTGCTGAAGAAGGAGGCAAATGCTTTCACACATTACAAGAAAAAATGGAACTACACAGAAAGAAAAAAAAATCAATTTATGTAATGATGTTATATTTGAGTTATCAACAAAAAGTTCAAAGGAAAAAAATAGTAATAATAAATGAAAATAAAATGTTAAAAAATAAGACTTATTGCTTTAAGGAATCTAAATTAGAGAACAATACATTGGAAAATTAGTTTAGAATTTTTTATTCCAGCAAAAATGAAAATATTTAACAAAAACATTGTAATCATCTTGGCTGATCTACAATTTATCCATAAAGTTTATGCAAGCACTTTACAAGTTTTTTTCCAACTATATTTATATTTGTTTTCAAAGTGTTTCATGAAAAATTAACAATAAATAAAAGTAATTTAAAAATGCCAGAACATTTTAAATCACATGAGAGAAAATAAAGCATTCATGATTGTTTAACCTCGTGCAATATTCGGTTTGTTCTTAATTCTCAATAAGACTACTCAAAACTTCACTAAATTCCTTGGAATCATTCATTTCATATCCAAACTGAAATCCCAACCTGCAAAGATTTCTCTATGTTTGTCACATAAAAAAAAGGAAAGGAAAGAAAATTTTAAAAAATAAGGTGACTGCAACACTTAGCTTAAGGCAATCTAGGTGAAAAGTGATCACACTCATGGCCTGAATATGGTAATGTTATGCTGGATATATATTTGTGGTGCCCAGATAAAATGAAAATGGTCCACAACACATTACAGACCCCTTCTCCCCAAAACAATACCTGTAAACTTTTTGGATTAATAAAATTTGCATTAATTAATAAGGTTTGTGACTACACTTGATTACTACACAAACTTGAACAGCAATAGTTGATGCTTTCAATGAGATAATCAACTATCACAGATGCCAAGTAATGCCATTCCTCTATCAGAGCAACTCTCCTAGACTAGCTGGAACAGGTAAACAAAAAAGAGACAGCACATTTAAGGAATTAAGATCAGGGTCATTCCATGCAAAGCATATCATCCCTCTCAAGAAGAAACTAATCAACAATATTGCCTTGATGTGGACCGCGATTATGATCCATAAAAAAGAATTCTGGACTAACTGCTGCAATTGAGTAGTCTCACAATGGGGTCTATGAGTTCATTCCAATAAGATGACAGTCACAAAACAGCTTTAAAAAATATGATTTTCGATACATTATCCCTTTGACATATCGGTCAATACCATGACAACTTCCACTTCTGAATGCATGATGTCCAACCATGTCACTTGATAGCATGGGCCTAAATTCTCTTCCAAGCCCCTAATGAAAAGGGCAAATTCTGACATTTTCATGACACCCCTTATATCTTGCCCCTCTGGATTGAACAGTTAATAAAATAAAAACCAGTGGTACTGATGCAAAGTTATAACTAAGGTTTTATTGACTCAGCACAGAATATTTCTCAAGTTCACCTCAAACTTTCCTTTCACTTATTCATAGTTGTTAGAGGATTTCAGCAAAGAAAATATTTTTTCAAAATACTTAAAACAAACAAATGTTGTTATAAAAATTTGCATATCACATCTCAAATTTTTTTTTAAAAAAAGCATTATCAGTATAGACCGATTCAGGTTATACAGAGATCTGCGTTATCAAATCTCCACTGTATTAACAACATACAAGTTTATTTTTCTTTTCTAGATGGCATCTTAATTTTCTTGAACAAAAAAAGATAACATCAATTCACAAATTATTGTACTTTACAAGATTTATAATCAAGTAATCATCAAACTTTAGTTATTCAACACCATGATCAGGAGAGAGGAAAAAAAGCCTCCACCTTTACAGCAAAATAATAAAACAGATTTTATAACAGCCCAAACTAAGTTATTTATATAAGTCTAGTCTCTTTATTAATTATTTGTAAAAAGTTTGTAAGTCTATATTCAACACTAATCTTAAATGATACAATACTGTCTTGATATTTAACTACAACCATAATTATATATAAAAATAAGCACTGAAAACAAAAGAAATTTACGACTAAAAATAAAATAATGAACTTCACTAAATCTACTGTTTTTCATGCAAACTTGCCTAAATTCTACAAGAAGACTGGCTGAATAAAGGAATTTTAAGCATGCAAATGAAACCTAACAAGAATTGTATCACAACATTCACTTTGTTATAACAATTTTCTTCAAACAATTAAATTCCTTAATTATTAATTTTAAAAAGTGAAAAACAACAACTTAAAACTATCAAACTAATAAAATAAAATTATAATACTAAAAAAGTGCATTAAAGCTTAACCTATAGCAGTACAAAGAAAACCTCTGAACAACACATTTTAAATTAAACAGCAATTTATAATTATTGAATTACTACTAGAAATAAAGAGTAAAATATTGTCTTCTCCAAAGCTTTATGCATTCCAAGAAAATTCTGCATGTATTATGCTTATCATATGATTGTGTCAAAAAAATGCTGCATAATACTTTTACACACATTTAATAATTTAAGCAATTTTAACTATCAAATGAACATAACTTTTATTACTTAAAAATGCATAATAGCTACTATAAATCATAATAGCTAGCAAAGGAGTTATTGATATGATAAAGAATCATTTTTTGAGTCATTAATACTCAAGATTTAAAATATATATTAAACATAATAAAAGGTTATTTCGTTTAAAAAAAATCTAAATTCCTTTGCAAAGCCAGTCAACTTCCTTTATGTTACACAACATGACTATTTCTAAATATTGAGTAAGAACATACGCTGTGGAGCTAAATATTCCAGGAAAGCTTGAAGAGAAAAAATTTATTCCAATTTAAGACTTCTCAAAACATTCTATTACTTATACATTTGTTCGTTAAGCACATAAACAAGTATACAGCCATAAAAAAAAATCTCATAAAAAACTTATATAATTCACATGAACCAATATTCTTAGAGAATATACAGCATTAAATTCTATATAACAATGGAAACTATATTATTAAATTCTATAGTTTTTGCTAATGTTTCATTAGCAAAAATTAATTTCATAGTATACATCTTAGTAAATTATACATAACTCTGACTGAAAAGTTTTAACACACAATGCATTTGATATCACAACAAATACATAAAATTTGTAGAAACTAAAAATAGAGTAACATATTCAGTTATTGGATAACTTTGTGAAATTTTTACAAGGGAATCATTTTGCTAGGCTCATTCAAAGATTATCTGCCTTATTTTTAGGAACTATCTGTTTTTAATCATTTCTTTTACAATGTGTTTGTTTATCGATAAAAATTTAATTTGTTTGATTTAAGGACAAACAGAATTGCAATTAAAAATTTTCACAATATTTACTCTGAAATAATAACTTAAATTACAACAACCAATATTATAATTTGAAGAAAATACGAGATACGTAATTAACATCTTCTGAGACCTGTGTTACAATATGTTCCTTTTTAATAAGAATCTTTTTAGCATTACTATATAAAATAAAACAATCTTTAATAAAAATAATCTCAATCTTAAATTCTCATTGTTATAAAATAAAATAAAGATTAATACAAGTTGATGAAAAAAACAGGTAAAAGTTACTGCACACTTTAAAAATAAATATGCATAGTTTATTGGAATTTCTAATTTTTGGATAAACACAACTTTGAATATCTACAGATATTTAGTTTATTGTACTGCTTTTGCCAGTGTAGAATTGAATTTTTTTCTGTAAATACATAAATATGCTACAACTGTTTAATGGTATCAAGTTTATTTAGAAGTACATCAAATTAACAGATAAAAAAAATTAAGTAATTTATAAAATTACTTAAAAGTTATATTAGCTCAATTACTTTATAAAATTTAACATTTAATGAAAAAGATGACATTGGTTCAGTAAAAATATTTATTTAAGAAAAATAAGTAAAACACCTACTATAAATTTTGAATAATTCACACCATCCTTTACATTGAAAGCAATTCAGCTAAATTTATCAATATTCTTCATAGTATTTGTAAATATTGTCCATTTGTTGCAACAAATATATTAGAAATCAAACTTTTCTACATTAATGCACAGAAAAATTATTTACTTCTGATAAGAAAACATTATTTTATACAATGTTTAATTTCAAGACAAAACTTAAGAGCAATACAATACAAGGGTTGTTCAATAAGTCCATAGAAAAACAAATAATTTTAGGCAGCTTTTTCATAAATGTTTCCTACATAATCACCTTTTAGCTCAAAACACTTTTTCCAAGTGTTTTTTTTAAGCCATCTAAAAAAGCAAAATTTTGGAAGGTCTTCAAATTGGCTTCTATTAGGAATATGACTTATTTGTTCAATGCGAATTGTTCTCCTCAGAGCCATTTTTTTAAGTTGGGAAATAAAAAGCCACCAGGGGTCAAATACAAAGGATGTTGTATTACACTGTTGGCAGGACGGAATTATCTGATGAATGTCAAAATCTCATGAAAGGAAGAAGTGGTTGGTATATGCTAATGATTAATATTTCAGCACATTTTAGACAATGCAGGAGGGAGAAAAGACATCTGAAGCACTGTATAAAAGAAAAGCAGTGCAGTGGATTCCTCATTCGAAAAGTGCTTTGTAAGGTCGGAGTTTGTCTAGAATTTAGTATTAGGCCTCGAATAAGAAGAAATGCTTACCAGAAAGTGTTGTAATTCAATAGAAGCAGGATTGTTGCCTATCGAGAGTGTGGATTATCATTCCATGAAATCCTCCGTCGCACTAGTCGAAATTCAACAAGTGTCATACGAATATGGAATCAATGGGTTGCTGAAGGTAATACTGAATGGCATGCAAGATCTGTACATCCTCCCATGACTAATGCTCAAGAGGACAGACATATTGTGAAGTCAACCCTGCAAAACTGTACAATCACAACATAGACAATTAGTCAGGAAATGGACATTTTTGCAGCAAGCCCAGCATCTGTTCATGTGGTGCGATGATGTTTACAACATCATGGACTGTCAACACGGTGTTCAATACTTTGACATCCCTAGACAATACAGCACAAAGAGAGAGAAGGGCAATTCTGATATGCTGAATGACGAAGCTAGATACAAAAGTGACACAATTTCACCTTTTCAGAGGAGTTCCGGTTACACATGCAGTATTCTGATGACAGTATACATGTCTGAAGGCTCCAAGGAAACAACTCATCACCTACTCCCATTTGATATCAGCAGAGAGAGAGTGAGCAACTGTGAGATTTTATGGCACAAGAACCAAGGTAGGCTATGCTGCGCCAAACATTTGTTAAAATGAATTAAAATATACAATTTTTTAAACAAGACACACAGAGAAGGTAGTAATATACGTTTAAACTTAAAAATTCAAATTTGGTGTAAAAGGCCAATGTGTTTTAAAAAAGGAAATAAGTTATGGTAGGGTTCCCCCCCCCCAAAAAAAAAGTCAGATAGGTTTAAAACTGATGATTGAAAAAAAATACCACGATGATGATTAAAAACAGGACACATAATTAAAATGTGATGGATCGTGTAAGGGACATGGCAGGAAGGACACTCGGGAGCACCTTCCACAAGTAAGAGATGTCTATTGGTAAATAGAGTGTGTCCAATGCGAAGGCAGGTCAATCTGACATCCACTCTTCGCATTGGACAAACAGGCCATTCTCCAATGATTGGTTACACCAAGTGTAGCTTGTTATTATGCTGAAGATTCCAAGATTCTGTTATGCCTGATTAATAGAATTTAAAATGTGACATTGCATGTACTCAAGTGGGACTGCAAGCTGCAGAGGATTCGTTGCCGAATGTGATGCCGAGTCCGCTTGTTCATTTACTAAAATACCTACATGACTAGGTATCCAGCAGAATTTAATAACATAACCCCTACTATACAGATGGCAAATATTATCAACAATGTCAACCACTACAGGATGACTGCGATGGTCCAGATGTACCAATGTTTCCAAAACACTCAGGCTGTCAGTATATACAACGAACTTACGTGAACTGGATTTCTCGACTAATCTGAGGGTACAGTAAATGGCGACAGCTTCGGCAGTATATATACTGCAAGGGTATCAGCAGAGAGGCCCTGAAACAGGTGTGATGGTTTGGGCAGCCATTGGTTATACTACAAACACATATCTCTAATTTGGATCAACAGTAATTTGGAAGCAAATTGGTAAATTTCTGACACCTTATATTTAGTGGTAGTGCCCCCACCATCTTCCAACAGAAAATGCAGGACCACATGTTGCACATTGTGTTCTAACCTTCCTCGATACACAGGGTATTTGATGGTTGACCTGGCCTGTATGGTCTCCAGATCTGTCACCCATTGAAAACATCTGGTCATGGGTTGCTGAGAATCTGGTCTGTCACCCCTCTCCAGCTAATATGGTTGATGAAGTGTGGCACAGATTAGAAGCAGCATGGAATGAATTGCCCTTTAGTATTATCCAAGCCCAGTTCCACTCCATGCCCAATGGGGTAAGGGCAGTTTTAGTTGCCAGGGGTGGCAGCAGTTCTTACATATTTCACACCCCTTTAAACCTCCACACTCCTAACAAATTTGATCCTTATGTATTCTTGCCATACCGTTTTCATTCTATTAATATCGTTTTTATATTTGCTTTCATTCATGGTATTGCAATTTCAATGGTCAGCAGTGTACTTCAAACTTTAACTCCATGGTATTTGGCCATTGAAACTGCACAGGTGAGTATCCCAGCAATATCTTGAAGGAAGAGGATCTTTTACAAATTAGGATGTTTTATCTTGATTTCTTCATTCAACGGGTGCACTACTGATACATAATACTCTCTAGTTATTGTTTCTCCTTTTTACAAGTAATCAGTGTAGATGATTCTACTTGCATCCCAAAATACCATGGCCATTACCTAGCCAGCCGTTTTCACCATCTTTGGTTACATGGGAGCCTGTTCACCTTCAAAAACCCACTGTGTTTTGACTGTTCCTTTGTCTTTAGAGAGTAGTGTTGTATCAACGTTTCATCTACAGTTATGTATCAACACAGAAACTTGGCAGGATTAAGGCAAAATTGTGCCAAACTAGCCTTAGAGTCGGCCATATGGTTGCATCTATTTTCCACTGAAAACTTATGCTCAAAACTCACTCCCCTCCTTTTCTAAATAAAGGTAAGTTTCTTGTTTCAATTGGCAGTAAAAATGGCTTCATTTTTATTCAAGTGATGGAAATAACAGACTTAAGACAGCAGTCTAGTGAGCCATGATGCTTATTAAAAACTAATTATTTTCAATGCTACGAGCACCATCTCTTGGATTTTCTAAGGACATATTGAACAACCCTTGTACATTATAATTTACATTTTAATACATTTGTTTTCAAAATAAAAATTATACTACACAAATATATACATTAATCATGATCAAAATTAAAAATTCTGAAATATAATGATCAACACTAAAAGGAAAAAAAATTATGCAAATGGCACAAAATTATTAAAAAAATTTCTTCACGATCAAATTTATTTTAGATACATTTTCATATAAAAAATGTATTACAATAATGAAAAATCATACAAAAATTTGTACTAATTGATAAGTACAAATATACTCAAATTCAAACTAAAATGAAAAATTAAAAATAAAATGTAAAAAATACTTACATTGGAGCACTAGTAATAGCGCTGTTCCATTCCACAAGTCGACCTCCAACTTCTTTCATGCTATTAAGAAAGATATTAAATCCCAAATATTAATATGATAAACCAGTTTTAAAATAAATTAATTTAGAATGAAACAGTATATCTCTACAAGTGTTTTAGATAAGATTCAATAACAAAACCAAATTATGCCTCTTTTCCTTTTTCAAAAGATCTATTTTTTTAATCACCCTTATATCTGACAAACCTTACATGTAATCTCAGAAAATCCCCCCTCCTTCACCATATGGTTAATTTGTTCTAAAAATTTATTACATTTACATGTTGAAGAATATAGATTCTGGAAATATTATACAAATGATTGTTTACAAAAATGAGAAAAAAATTATATAAAAAAAAAAAGGTTCAAGGAAAATGAACAAAGCTTCAGATTCTTAAATTGCTACGTAACTATGAGAGAATACTCTTTAAATAGATTACATCCATAAAAGACATATAATACAGAAGACATGGCACGCTTTGGTGTAAAATTATAAAATGTCTTACAATTACATGATACAGATTAACAAGGAAAATAACTGAAATTTAGGAAAAATGAATTCATCCTCAAAAAAGTATTAAAATGATACAAGCATTTCAAAATAATCCATAGAAAAATTAACAGCGCAGTAATACAAATCATTCATAATTAAAGCAAAGTGCATACCTTTCCAAATTGACATTGAGTCATTAAATGTTTTTTATCTGAGTATTTTACAAAACACAAAGAAGCCAAATATTTTTTTTTTCCTTTATCAGTTGAGTAAAGGTCAATTTACATGCACAAGTATGCATTTCCATTTCATTGTAAATATTCTTTAATTATACTTTTATTCTTGTTTGGGAAAAAAAAAATTATGTAGGATTCTTTCAAACACTTAGCCATAGAATAATTTAAAAACAATGTAAAACTAATGAAGTTTGATTCTAATATTAAAACTGAATACAATTATTCTATGGACAGTAAACATCAAAAACAAAAATAAGTAAACATTAAATGCAATTTTTAAATGACATTACTTTAAATAATATAAAACTAAGGAGAAAAAGTTAAGAGCAGTTAAATTACAGTGTATCATAATTTTTTTTTATTTAACACTATACATGTTCAAGTACTTAAATTCAGGTACACAATCTAATGCTGAATTAAACACCTCAGAACATCAAAAATGAGATAAGTATTTATTAATTCCAATATGCTAATATAAAATTACCATATTCTTATTAAACATTAGATTTCCAGAAATAATTCTGAAGAAATTGAAATGCATGAATGAAATAACTATAACAAAAATCATTCTTACGCAGGAGTCTCTTGTATATTCCTTAGACTCTGTTCAACATCTTCTTTTAATTCTTTCCAAGGAGTAATGCCAAGTTTTCTCTTCAGATCTTGAGCATATTTTACTTTCACTGAAAGAACTTGTCTTAAAGTCTGAATTTCTTCCTCAGTCTAATTTGAAAAATAAACACAGTGTCAATTTCATAAACGACAATTAAAAGAACTAAACATACGGAAGCTGAACTTGGATATAATGTCTGAATTACCCATTCACAAATACTTCTCGACTGTCAGGCCGCGGAGAAAGAAACGTATCAACAAATCTACAAGGACCTGGCCTTCATCTTAAGGAGAAAAAAAAAAAAGAATTTGCCTAGTTTAGCTCTCATAGAAGTTTCGAAAAAAATCGCTACATTACACAGTAAATACAAAAAAAAAATCCCTGCACTCAAAAAAATGAGTTGACTGGACTTTTTTTTACGTAAAATTTCACAATTATCGTGAACTCCAGAATGTCTTTACGTGATTATTCAAATAGACAAAAACTATCTTTTCAGAAATTTTTATCCAACTATTTTAATCAGTTATACAACAAGGAATTTCAAGGTACAACTAAATGATTTCATTTATTTTATTTTTTTAAATTTCATTCTACACTCTATGCTCAGATAAACTTTAAACCCACATCATTTGCATTCTCTCTATTTCTCCAGTTCATTCTTAATCAATACATAGTTAATTACAAGATTTGAAAACTAGCCTCATATTAACACAAGTCTTTAAGGCACTTTTAAATGATACAAAATACAAACCTTTGCCAACTCAGTTTTCCATTCATCTTCAAGTTTTGCTTTCTGTTCTGGATCAGTGACACCTATCTCATGTATTCCACTATCAGGTGTTGCATCAAATGCTTTCTCCTCTGCTGTATCCAAGTACTGTTCTATTTTAAGGATAATGTAAAAATTAACCAGATTTATTAATAAAAATGTATGATTAAATAATGAAATGTTAATGCCTGCACTAATCACAACAATTTCATATGAAAAACAGTAAGTGTCATGATGATAAAAATCACCATTCAAAATCGAAACCAACATATATTTGTAAATACAAATCTAAAGTTTAATTAGGAAGAAAAAAAATTTGAGAAAAATCAAAATGCAAAATTATTAACAAACATCCTTTCCATTAGATTCAAAACATGCACAAAATTAATATTAATTAATATTTTTTTAAATAAAAAAATTAAATTCTTGAATAATCATTAATTGCATAGACAATCACATGCAATACGGATTTTTTTTTTTATATAAGCTATATATTAATGGTTTTTATAATTCATACACAATATATAAAATTTGAATCAGTGGTTCTCAAACAGTTTTAACTCAAGGTGCTCTTCCTTTGTAAAAATAACAGATCTAAAGAGATAAAAATATGAAATTCCGCGGCGCCTCTGTGAAGACGCCGCAGACACTTTGGGAATTATTGATTTGAATCATTCATTTCCATATATAGAGTATTAAATAAAGCCGAATAATCGTTTTAATGCCCCATATATATCATACTCAAGCGTATGAGTGCATATATATATATACATAAAAAGAAGAATCTTGGAAAATACTTGATACTCAATAGGATTTTTTTTACCTTTGCAAATTTGCATTAAATCTATTTTAGAGGATGACAGAGAAAATAAGTCACAATACGTTATTAAAAAAGATAAGAAATCTAATACAGTCTTAAGACATTAACAAGGATTGCAGGAAGTTCAAATGCGTAATAATTTTTAAAGAACGTACGTAAATAAAAGAGCTTAAAAATTTACGAACATTAAAAACAATTCTTCAAAATTCTAAATACTCGTTAGCACTGATTACACATTAACATAAGCTTCTCTACCAAAACAGAGAACGGATTGCTGTTGGATAAACTTATGACAACTTCAACATTTAATACTAGTATTTATACACAGCCAATTTTTTTAAAAATAAAATAATTTACACCAAAAGCATGTTGAGGAAACTTCGAATGTATTACTGAGAACTGTTTTAAAAGGGATAAAATTGTTTCTTGAAGGGGAAAAAAAAACCCGAACAATCAGAAGAGAAAATAATCGACTATCTATCGCAGTCAACCATCTACATCACCGAAAACTCAATTCAAGCACCAGAAGAATCGAAAGGCAACAAGTCTCAGCAATATGGTGAACGAGAAGAGCTGTTTAGCTATCGATTGACTTTGGCATTTGACTACCCAATTTGTAAAAATAAATAGTAGAAACAATGCAAACCGTGTTCAAAAGCAGTGATATGGAGATAGTCTTGATAGCGTGGAGGGCATTCGAGGGACAAGGGACGTCGCGCTGGGGCTTCCTCCTCTTCCGAGTGCTCCATTGCCTCTGCTACTGCCTCCCAAACGATCGATCGTCCACCCCCCTGACGTCAGACGATGCCGCATCACGACAAAACCGCTTCCGAAATACGCACAAAAATTCGATATTTTCTTAATGAAAATATGAAAAATCTTCCTGAAAAAGACTTAGCTCCTTTGATAATGGCGGGAAATGCAAAAGGTTTTGAAATGCAACTATTTTTTTTTTAGACCTGATAAAAGTTACGGGAATAAAAGGTTTTTAATCAATTATCTTAAAATTAGCAGAAATAAATGCACATATTACACGACAAAAAGATCCTTAGTTTAAAATTTAGCACTGAATTACGAACATTCATTCCTCTTGAAAAGAGGAGTCAAGTTTTCTTATTCGCTACTTAAGTCGTCTGTATCACTAAAAACCCTTGATTCTGTGTTTGCGGATGACGAACGAATCCAGAAGCTCTAAATGTAGACTTTTAACTAAAGTTAATTGAGTAGTAAGAACAAATATTATAGTCAATTTGTTCAGGCAAGTATTGTCACAGACTTATTAATGTGTTAATGTGCTATAAAAATTACCTTAATGGTTGAAATGAACTAATTCAATTTCTAGACGGTAAATAAAACTTAGAAACTTTGATAAAGTATGTGTTGACACTATATAAAAAAAACCAAAGTCGCATGCAAAAAACTAACATTGTCAACCAGGAATTTTCATATTTAGTCTATAATAATAACATTCATCAGCTCCAAGACCTGATTCATGTTTTTAAATAGTATCTCTTTATATTTATAATCAAAACAGCAAATTAAATATTCTGTTGAAAATTGGTAAACATGCAAGATTTCGCGCTTTCCTTCATATAATTGTAGACAATATAATTTACTGCGCCATTTTGTGTTAGATACAATGTAGCAGGGATACGATTTGTGAAATAGACAGTATAGATAAATCTATAAATGAGTTGGATAAGAATGATGAGTGAAAAGCATGAAAGAACATTAGTCAACTATATCAAAGAGAAAAATCAAGACAAATACTGAGTAAAAAACCATTTTGATCGTTTTACAATCGATTTAAAAGCTAAAAATTTGTTTTAATAAATAAATCAGCGCAAACAATACGAACTTATATTAAAAAAGTGCTCTATGAAAAAAAATATCTGAACTGCTCAAGGAAGAAAAATCTTAACGAACAAAAAAAAAAAGCTTGATAAAATATGAAGCGGGTTAGAAGAGTGAACATTGCAATATTATTGTAAAGAAATATCAAGAAAGGATATAAACTAAAACACTGCGATCATCTTTTCGATTTATGGGTTCATTTGAGGACGGAGTTTTAGTTTAGTTTTTATTAACATCGCACTAGTAGCAACACAAAGGCTATTGGCGACGGACCTCGTAATTTTGAAACTTGGCCAAGTGATGACGAAGACGGCACCTGACATTTGAGGGCAGGAGAGATTTTCTTTAAAAAATTGTCTGCCTAATTGAGAAAAAAGTCTCGTAAAATAAAGAAAGAGACAATGTTGTGATAACTTAAGTTCATTTTTTTTCAAAAAAAAGAAAAAAGAAAAGTCGCTAATAGTACCATCATAACTCCATTTAAAGTAGTTTTCAGTCACTTTTTTACCACTAAAGGATCTTATATAGTAGATAAAGATACAGTTTTGAAAGGAATAAAAAAAGATTAATAAAGAGCAAAACATTCTACAAATTCTTTAAAAAGAATGAATTTAGTAAACAACAGAGCAGAACCTAAAAATATGATTTTATTTCTTAACAAAAAGCAACAGGAAATATGCAAATGTATCAAAATGCATTTAAAAAATTAAAAATCAATTATCACCACCCCCAAAAAAATTAAATAAAAAGTTATAGAACAAAAGCATGAAATTAAAACATAATTAAAAGAAAACATTGTAGTTATAGTAAATTTTGCATTTTTCTTAAATTGGGTATTTATTTTTTCTCAAAAGTCGACAGCTTGAAATGAATCACTTAGTTGAACTATAAAATACTTTTTTTTAAACAAGAAACTCAACAAAAATCATACGTATTATTTAAAATTAAAAATCATTTAGAACAATATATACAGCCATAGACAAAAGGATTCGATACCCTTTAAAAATCCTCTGTTTATAACATACCGTTGTATTCGAAAAATATAAAGCTATAAAGATAAATATATATATATATATTCTTTTTTTTTTTTTATTTACATAAAACAATATCTCGTTGAACCCCCTTTAGCCTTAATTAAGACACTAATTTATTGTAGCATAATGCTTACTATCTTGCACTATGCCTTAGGTAATTTGTTCTATTATTGTTGTTGGACATTTTTCTTGTCTCCTTTGCATACTCGAAACATGTTCCATAGGGTTGAGATCCGTAGACTATGGACATAGGCTCCAGGAGATCTACATTATTGTTTTTTACACCACTTCAAAGTTGTTTAGATTTATGGCATATAGCATTGTTTTGTCAAAATTTTAACCCACCCAAAACTGTGTCTCCACAAATCTACGAAAATTAAAAGTGCAAGGCCGAGTACATTTATGTACCTGTTAGAGTTCATTGTTCCCTCACAGATGACCGCCCAATACATCGGACGCAATGCATCCCCAGATCATAATACTGCCTCCTCCATGCTTTCAACAGGAAGTGCTCTACATTCCTGCAATTACTTTCGCTTCACATGTCACACCAGGTGTACTAAGCACCTAAAATATTAAAATAACATTAACTTTGTACACCTATTTTCAAATAATTTTTATACATACTGACACACCTGTGCTGTTTCAACAAATATACGTTAACTAACAAGTACCTAAAATTTATATTCGTCAGACCACAAAATATTGAACCAATCCTCATACGTAAGGTGTACGTGTTTAGGAACCCATATGCAAACAGTACATTTCTATTTTTTCGGAGATCCGTGGTTTATTCCTGGTTTTTCAACCTTTGAATCCAGCTTTTGTAAATCTTTTAGAGGTTCTAGGCTTAATTTATTTCCTTGTCATCATCGATAAATCACCAGCCAGCTGAGATTGTTTGCGATTTCTCTAAGTAACTCATTTCAACAAAGGGACCTGTATGAGGGTAATTGATCCTTTTATTCCCTATTATTTTGCGATTTACATATAGAGCAGAAATTTCAAGACATTTGATAGTATATTGAACTGAACATCTTAAAAAACTTTTAACGGAATTCGTAAACCTCCGTTTGTCTCTTACCCTGTTTGATTAAAAACTGTAATTTAAACATTGGCGAGTACAGAAGAATTCCCATTCCAAGAAAACGCGAATTTCACATTAGCACTGTGAAAGTATTTTACTGGCAGCTGAACACAATGGCGTATGTTTACGTTGTTGATTTAACTCGATAATAACGTCGTTATAAATTAAGTGATTTCCAGTAACTCTTTCGCAGTTACCATAAAAAAAAATAAAAAGTGCCTAATACTTATGTCCATGGCTGTATATTAACCTCTCTTAGTCAAATTGATTTTCTCATCATAAAGTAAAAGCAAGACAAGATATAAAAAAAGCTCTTTGCGAAGTTTTGCAAAGAACAGATTTAGCCAACCAAGGTGCGCATTTTTTTTTATAATTATTATTAAATTACTCAATTAAATATAAGAAATTAAGTATACGATAAAATATCGAGAAATGGACAATAGTAAACTTTCCCGATATTAAAATTAAAACAAACGATAAATTATTAAATGGAATATATTTAAGTTAAATGTAATTAAAATTGAAGCAAAAGATAAAAAATTGAAAAGTGATCTGGTACGCCAAAAGTGATCCACCTAAAGCAATAGCCCACTTGGGTGGCTAAAAACACGCAAAATGAAGCACACATTTATATGCTTTATAAAAAAAAAAAAAAAGTCTAAAACATTCCATCTTCCAAACGAAAGCAAATCAAATTGTTTCTTGTTTCAAATATATTATTTCAATGCATACAACAAAAATCTCCCTAACATCTATTCTGATACTTAAAGATTTAAAAAAAAAAAAAAAAAAACTCACTAACGCAAAAACAATGGAAAATTGCAATGCTATTTCTTACAGAAATACACTGAGTCATAGAATATTCAAAGAAATGCCAAACAATGCCGGGAACAAAGCCAGATTCATCAGTAAATGAAACAGAAAAAATAAAAATGTTAAGAAACGGAGGGGTAAATGTACTTATTCTCTTTAATTATTATATAATAATATAAATATTTGATTGCTTTTATTCAGGCTATTTCTCTTTCACAGACATTGGAAGAAGAAAAAACAATACAGACAAAAATGAATGATCCCAACGGTCATGTTTTCTTTGATCGCATTATCACAAACAGAATCCTTATGAACTTAAGACTGTTAGAAAATGCATGACATCTAGAAAGCATTCCTGCCAACAAAAATTGTTAACGAGACCATAATTTTTTTTTTTTAAAAAAAAAAAAAAAATGTCACAATCAACTAATATAATAAGGAACCTAATCACGATGAAATGCATTCAATACAGATTAAAAAATAATATAAATTTAGTATCAATTGAGAGCACAGATAATTTATGTTGTTCTCGACAAAAATGTTTTTTACGAATCACAAAATGGTTTGATTTGAATTATTACAAATTAGTCGCATTAGAAGCTACATGAATGCGCTCATTATTCCATTCTTAGATGGATTTTTGGTTTTAGTTTTTATTAACGTCGTACTAGAAGCAACACGAGGGCTATTGGCGACGGACCTCGTAATTTTGAACCACGGTCAAGTGACGAGGACCACACCTGAGCTGGCGCCCCCCTCTCCTAACATCCACACCACGCCAACAAGAGGATTTTGGTCCCCGAACAGATTTAACGTGAATCAGCCCCGTCTACATTGCGGGTCTTTGGCGGCCAAGGATGCGCGTTCTTAGATGGAACCAGAGCTGCAACAGTGACTCGATTTAAGTATCGCTGGCTACGACCATGACCACTGAGCTTACATGACCCCGAAGAAATAAAAGAAAGATTATAACCTTTTCTCTTCGAGTTCAATGTTTACAGCATGTATATTAAATCACATTTCGTTTAAAAACAGAGATGAGAAGTTAAGAATTGAATTACTTAATGTATCTGATGAGCTACTATGTGGTGTGTATAAAATATATGCTGCCCCATCAGATATGCATTTTTTTCTCTCCCATAAGCGAAAACGTGCGGTATTTTATTATTTAAATATATTACTCCGAGAATAGAAATTCTTCAAACTAGTTCGTAATATATTAATATGGTCATAGTTAATTACAGAAAAAGCTGTTCCGTGTAACCCTACAAATCTAATTAAATAATAAGCGAGTCAAGTTCAAACACTTAAATATGATACGTATAGTTTCCGGAGAAAACTTACATTTTATTGCATTAGCTAAAATAACAATATATCAGTATTAATTTTTAGATAATTATTAAGAATCAATAAATCAGAAAGAAAAGTGCAGACCCAATCAAATAAAAGAATGCCTAACAAAGGGCATTTCGAGGGGTAGCAAACTACATTTGTAAGAAGAACCACGATTCCCATGGGGGAAAAAAAAAAAAGAAAAAGGAAAATTTTACGCAAATTTAAGTCTAACGACAGCTGATGCTCATGTCCGCTTCTAAAATTATAAATACTTCTATAATTTTGTTTTATGTCGCATATGAACTAAAATTTTGGATAAGTAGCATTTGAGGTGTCGTTTCAAAGATAAAATCTGTCGCTCATAGAATCAACACAGGACTGTCGGCAACAGAACTTATAAATCCATATTTTAACCATAGTCAAATGATGAGGACGATATCTGAGCTGACACCAAACTCTCCAAACTGCCACACTACACTAACATCAGTACTTAGAGCCTCTATAGATTTAACATGCATTAGGCCAGTTATAAGATACGGATCTGTAGGAGAATCAGGACTCGAACTCATGACTGGGCATAAAGACCGGCTACCGCAGCCATTATTGGTTTAATTTATGACACGTCGCAATTCTGGGGATCACAATCAGATAAAAAAAAAAAGACAAAATTTGAGTTACTCTCTCAAATTCTCTCCACATCGCGCCATATTAAAACAAAGAAACTCAAATTTGATTTGCAGTATGGCTACCACGCGATTCAGTGCGATGACCTTTGACATGCCACGAAGTTCACGAACAGGCCAGAAGACAAGGCTTGATATTTGTGAAAGTATATAAACGTCTCATTAGAATTACATGATGGCTATACACAAAATATCTGGACATTCAAAACCTTGGTCAGAAGACGAGGAAAACATCAGAGCTGGCGCTTCTACTACACTACCTAACTTCCACACCACAACATGAATGAATTTCGAGGTTCAATTCGATATTACATGAGTCCCCAGTTGCTCCACTTTTTGGTATTCAATGGAATCAGAACTCGACAAGAGGAAGCAGGCTTTCGAAAAGAACTAGTAAAACTAAACAGCAGACAGCCCGGATAAGAGTAGTTATATTGCTGAAATGTATATAATATTCCATTTCAAATAGCTGTAATAAGACAAGCCAAATCTATAGGGCCTTAGTCGATGCCTCCACCATAATTTTTTGACAGCGATCATTCAGCAAAGACTTAAATTTCAAAATATCACTAAAAGTAAAATGTCCATTGCTATTAGAAAACAAACTTAATATAAACACGAATGCAGACGTAAATTTAGTTCAGTTTTTATTAACGTCGCACTAGAAGCAACACGAGGGCTATTGGCGACGGACCTCGTAATTTTGAACCACGGTCAAGTGACGAGGACGACACCTGAGCTGACACCCCCCTCTCCTAACATCCACACCACGCCAACGGCAGGACTTTGGGATCCGACAGATTTAACGTGCATCAGCCCCGGCAACACGGCGGGTTTTTGGCGGCCAAGGATCGAACCCGCGACTGAACGAAAACCGCCGGCCACGAATCCGAAACCATGACCACTAGGCTATCGTGGCCCTTAATGCCGACGTAAAAGCTGAAGTCAATTTATGGAATGTACTTCCTACTTAAAGGTTTTTGTACATGTATTCCCTATAGTCAAATTTTCCCTTTCAGGATCATTCCCTTAAAAAGATTAAATGATACTTAAATATCGTTACAAATGACGAAGATTACGAAATTATATTAACGATTAATTTTCAAAATCACCTAGATAATGTGACATCAATACATATTTTGAAGAAATAATGTGTCTTGTTTTTTCCTTCATCCATTCAGATTAATATTTAAAAAAAAAAAAAAATCAGGATTTCTGTATCGCAATAAGGAAATACCATGTTTCTAAATATAAGCGATGTATTATTTGATTTTTTTCGGAATAAACATCAAACGCGGAAAAACAATCATAAAAAGTAAGCGTCCTTGTGATTCAAACATTCTTTTCCGAGGCCTCAAACCAGTAACTAAAACGTTATAAAATTAAATTAACAGCGTCAAATGACATATTATTGAGTAGTTACTATTAGATAAAAACCATCACGTTTAATACTTGATTATTTAAAATTGCAGAAGAAATTTTACTAAAAACACAGGAAAATCATTTTTGACAACATTACGTAAATATTCAAAAGTTGCTTTTTTTCATTTTAATGAGATCATGCAATATGACGTCAGGAAGTATAAAATATTTCTGGTCCCGTGAACTTGGTCTAGCCTTTGACTAAACCATGTACAATAAGTCACAACAACGACAGTTGAAAAATAAGACGTTAAAAATTACAAACAAGCGAAACTCATTAATTATAGCAATGAATGAAATTGATAACACAAAAATTATATTCAAAAATGCTTAGCCCCCAAAAATAGTGAGAAATAAATACCTAATATTTTAAAAAGGCATTGCTGTCAGTAAATTTCACAAAATTTAATCTTAAACAGGATTTTTATGTAAATCATTATGGAATTCACCGATTCTAAGGAAATAAAACTCATAATAAAGGACTAGAAAACAATCAATTCTCAAAAACTTTAAGATGTTATTTCTTACGAACTTATAGATTATAAAAGTTTTAATAATTAAGGTAAATATATGTTTACATGATAATAAGTTGGTTATCACATACTTTTAGAACAGGGTTTTTTAGTAAGATACATTTAAATTATACAAATTTTAATTTCTAAAAGTTTATGTCCAAGAATGCTGTAATTCAAAATTTTTAAGCAAACTGATTGATTTGATTGTTCATATTAATGTTGCACTCAGAAGCAACACAAGGGCGACTGGCGACGGACCTCGTCATTTTGAACCTCGGTCAAGTGACGAAGACTCCTGAGCAGGGCATTTCCCTCTCCAAACTTCCACACCACGCCAACGGAAGACTTGCAGCCTCAACAGGTTTATGTGCATCAGCCCTACTACACGGTGGCATCAGGACTCGAATCTATGACTCAATGGTAACAACACCGGCAGCGAGTTTGCAACCACTAGTCCATCGCATCAAATTATTCGCAAATATATTAGTTAATAAATTTTTAATACAATTTTTGTTCATTAAGTTTTGTGTCCATGAAGTTCGGAAACAGCATTCAGGCAAGTTCCCTCAGAAATCAATGCTAACGTTTTCAACTGTGCAATACTGTCAGAGAGTAATTTATTACTGAAACACTTTTTTTACCCCAGCCAAAAATTATAAAAATGAAAAACTTCCCATTTTAATATTTATAGTCCCACAATAAGTCTAATTAAATCTAGAATTCTAAAACACGTTGAACGAAAAATTATAGCAATGTTATTCGTGGGGGGGGGGGGGCTGAAGCTTCTTGTTTCTTAAATTTTTTTTCCCAGAAGAAAGTAGGAAAATGTTTGAAGGCTTGCTAATTTTGTTTAAAGTTTCCCTTAATAGTTAATAATGTATAAAGTTAAAAGCTTAACTTAAGAAATAAATTTCTTTTTGTTGGATGGTTCGTTGTTTCGAATTTACATCACACTAGAAGTCAAACCAATAACCTCGAAATTTTAACCAATCTCAAGTGCCGTGGGCGATACTATGTGTGCGAAATGGTAATCCTTCCTCTTTTATCTTCCACATTACAACACAATAGATTGATTTCTTAATTATACACATTATTTCAAGAATCTAGAGTGTTACAAGTTTTTAAACCATATACTTTAAACAAAAAATATTAATGAGAAAGATGAGATCAGAAGTAATAGACAATTTTAAAATGCAGAATATAAAGAAATTAAAGATTTGTGATGTCCCATCAAACTAAAATTTGAAAACTTTATCAAATTATTCAATCAAATGAATAAATCTAACAGCTCCACTCTAAATACGCTTAATTTTTAACATATCCTAAATGTATGTCGCTTCTCTCAGTAATTTAAAATTAAAGACCACATATATAACTAAACAATTAAGGATAGGCATGCATACACACACAAGTAAAAATATGAAGTACATAATTTTGAAACTTTGAAGATTACCTTCCAGTCACCAGTGTTTCAACAGAAAAATAAATAAACAAAAGCAAGCTTTTATAAAAGGAATAAAGCAAGTATATATAAAGCAAGTATTATTAAAAGCAAGTATTATTAAAAGCAAGTATATATAAAGCAAGTATTATTAAAGGTTACAGTACTAACATTTTAGCTATAAGATAGACATTAAAGTGCAATTTTTCCCACTATCTTCCTTTGAGAAAGGATTAAAAATATTTTAAATAGTACACGTGTAAAATTTTGAATCAATCTGTTTATTAATTAAAGATACAGAGTGAATTTTCTCACCAAATGCAATTTCCAGATTAAAGACAGCAAAAATGTTTGATTCATTTTTTTTTTATAAGTGAATCCATTCAACACATTGATTTTTGAACTATTGAGTAAAATGAATAAATAGAATCTTATATAGCTTACATAGACCAAAAGAATCAATACATTTCATCTCTTGTTAAAATATCTTACTTAATGGCATGTTTCTAATTATTAACAGTTTTGGTTTGCTTTAAAAAAAATTGGAGATTTCCACATCAGACCACTGCCTATGAGCCAGTTTTGGAGAGAGATTTGATAATATTAGAGTCATTTAAACAATAAATTCGTTAACTTGAAAAATTAAGATATTGATTCTACTGAGTCAGCTGATTTCTACCAGCAATTTTTCTAGTCTTTGATATAATGGTAGTTATAAAAATACTTGTATTTGAAGATAAATGGTGAACTGTCATTACCAGTGGGTGCCGTCATCAGTTAAATGGAACTAAAACAAATTTGACATGGACTGTTAAGTTAGTTTTGATTTGGTAGTCGTTTACTGCCAAATAAAAATTTAATTGCAACCACATTGAGTTGTCAATGTCGATGAGCTCTGAATGCATCATTTATGCACCAGGAATCAAGCAAAAATTAAAATGTTGGCTTGCTTCAAAAGATTATTTTCCAAAAAAGGCGAAGATGGTCTCATCGTCCTGAAAAGTTATAACGAATAATTTTTGAGAAGTGAAAGGTGTCATGATCATGAATACAAGTAACCAAAATTTGGACAACTCGTCTATCGAATCATGGTGCACACTAAAAATGAAAAATTTTTGACGCTGGGAGCACTATCTCTTTGAATTTCTAAGGACTTATTGAATGACCCTCATATTAAATAATATGCACTTTTGTTCAAAAGGTCACTAAGTTAGAACCTATTTTAGCCCAAACATTGGCAACAAAAAACAAAATGACACATTTAAAGCACAATTGTTACTTCATATTGGCAACCCAGCAATATAATGAATCTATTAACCCTTCCTTACAGCAAGCTTACTTTTAGTGAATTTTTGCAACATTTTATTTTCCGTTGCTAACACATGGATACACTAAAATAGGATTTTACCCCATGATTTACACGTATTCCTTTCACAATAGAAAGGGTCACAATCTAAGAAAAATAAGACAAAATTTCACAACAACTGACTAAAATTAATGGAAATACTTACAAATTTAATCTTTATACATTTAACTTTTAAAACATTTCCGACCAAATATTCTGAAGAAATATTATTTCAGAGCTAACATGATCAAAAAAAACAAAAACAAAAAAATCTTGGATTATATTGCATACAAAATTTCAAATAAATGCTGAAATAAAAAAAAAAATTGAAAATATTTGTATTTCTATGGAGTGATCATTTAATTATAATTATTTATTTCTCCTCTCTTACCAACACAATATTTTGATGGGAATGCTGCTCATAAATCAGTAAATTCACTAGATAAGTACAAGTAAATTTTCATTAGAATAAAAAATATTGAGCAAAATAAAGGTATTTTATAGAGATATAACTATTCTCAGTACATTATTATTCTATAAGCCCAAAAAAAATATATTTCAGTGAATGGCAATTTTTTTTTACCTGAAGATAGCTTGAGCAAAGCAATATTTAAACTGATATCTCATTGTTATCCATTTATTTTCAAATATCATACAGATAAATGTTGAGAAATTGATCTATATCAAAAGTTAAACACAAATACTCTACACATCAGCAATAATCAGTTATTTTTCAGTTAAACCATAATTTTACATCCTCTTCTCTTGCCTAAATCAGTTAATTCATAGTAATGCAACAAAAGAATCAATAAAAATGTATTTAGGAACATATATGAAGAATACCTGAACAATTGAAAACATTTGTATTACTTATGGAAGACCACATTTAATCTTAAACTCAAATATTCAATAGTCACAAAAATATGTTGCAAATAGAAAGGTCTTATGGAGCTAATTTGTCTGAAGTTTTTTTTTTTTTTTTTTTTTTTTTTTATCAAAAACTACTATAAAATAATTTATCACAATTATTACCATATTCTCAAGTCACTACCATGATTAAATATAATATTAAGTTAGTGCGGACAAATTTATAGAACAAAGAAACATTAAAAAACAACTTAGAAAAATATGCCACTTATACTTAAAAAAAACATGCTAATTAGGTGAAAAAAGAATTTGTTAAAGCTCATAGCAAATTAAAACTGTTGGATACACATTTTTCTGCACTAAATTAAAAAAAGCATTGGAATTAAAAGGCATCTTAAAAATATACAATGAAAGGTTTTCTTCACTTATACATAATTAGTTATATATAATCAAGATTTATATGCTAATATACAGTTAAACCTTTATTTTATTTATTCTAGACACATAGCAATAATTTTGAACACATATTTTCTTATTCAAAATATACTAAGAAATGAATTTAAAAAATAAGTAAAATGTGCATACCTATTCCTAGATTAGGATATATTAAATGATCCACAACAGGTGAAGAAACACTCATGGCAAACAGATGAACTGTTAAAAAAGAATAATCAATTAAGAATAATCAAACTAAATACGATTCACATATAGTAAGTTAACACTCTTCCTCTTGGAAACTGAATAAAGAAATTTGTTATTTGAAAAAGTTCACTTCTCACTGATAAGAATTATTTCTCAAGAACAGATTAATTTCAAGTCTTCTTTTTAAATACTATTCCATTTTTCCCCCCTGAATATTTTGGACAAGAAAAAATATCAATTATGATTTAGGAAAAATTATATATATTGTTATACACTTAATATTGGTGGAAAAAATATAAAAAACGACAACTGAAAAGAGATTAAACTAATTATGCAGGGTTGAAAATACTGGACATGGATGGAAATGTTACTTGCTTACATACAAGTTTCATATTAGTAACATTTCAAACAATTTGACAGTTTATTAATGTTGTACTAAAAATCAACACAAAGGCCATAGACAATGGACCTTAATTTTGAACCTCGGTCAAGTGGAGAGAATGACATCCGAGCTGGCCTCTCCAAACTTCCACACCACATCAATGGGAGCACTTAGCCTTGACAAATTTAACATGCATCAGCCCAGCTACACAGTGGGTATGAAGTGTCATTAGGACTCGAACCCATGACTCAATGCAGACTGAGAGTTAGCAACCGTGACTACTAGGTGAACATGGACTCCATATTTCAGGCAAGGAAATATTAATAAAACAATGAACAAAATTATATAAATATTAATAACAAATAATAGTAATTAACCTTCATGTAAAGTAATAAAAACTTAATTACATTTTATTATATTGCAATGAGGCTGTCACTGTTATTCATAATTTGCAAGAATGTTTAAGCACATAAGTTTAAAAATTTTCTAGAATAGAGATTAGTTTGTTCCAAGATCAAGTACAGAGTGAGTGACAGTGGAGTTTTATGGTGGAAGAGCCAAAGCAGGCCATGTTGCACCAAACATTTGTTAAAATCAATTAAAAATTAAATTATTTTAAAAATACGAGACAAACACAAGGTGAAAGGTTAAAATTGCAAATATGGGTAAAAGACCAATTTATTTAAAAAAGCAAATAAGTAACAGCAGGATTTTCCTCCCTCCAAGTCAGACAGGTTTAAAATTGATGAATCAAAGAAAATGCAACGATGATGGTCAAAGACCAAACAGTCAATTAAAATGCAATGTACAGTGTAAGGGACGTGGAAGGAAGGACATTCGGGTGCACTCTCCCCAAGATCAAGTACAAAAAGGAAAAAATAAGATATTTCAAAAAAGGTAGTAAACAATACTTGCATGAATTCATTTTGGATAAATTTATGCTTTTCTTTTAAAAAAAAAACATATTGGTTTCCAACATAAATATTTTCTTTACTAAGAAATAATTTTTTTTTAAATTACACTCTATAACAAAAAAAAAAACCCGATGCACCAAGAAGGAGTTGAATGGAGACAAAAATTGGCGGATAAGAAAATTATGTACAGAATAGAAAATGATTAAAATTTCAGAAAAAGTGAATGATTTATTTCAGAGTTACATATTTACAAAGTATCGAGCTAAATAAGATGTCGATCCATCTCTAGCCTGGATGCAAGCTGCCACATAATGTCGCATAGAGTGATAAAGCTCCCTGATGGTCTCCAGTGGTATTTCTTGCCAAATTTACTCCAATTGTTGGGCTAGGTCATCAACATTCCCTGGTAGATGCAGTCGCCTTCCAATCATATCCCAGACATGCTTGATTGGAGAGAGATCTGGTTGGCCAAAGAAGTGTTTGACAAGCTGCAAGACAGTTCATAGCAACACATGCTATATGTGGTGAGGCATTATATTGCTGAAAAATAAGGCCAGGGTACTGCAAAACGAACAATAGCAAAAAACAGGTCTCAGAATGTTGTTGACGTAACGTTGTGCTATAAGTGTGCCTCTAATGACAACCAAAGGGGGCCGGCTATCAAGGGAAATGGCACCAAAGACCATAACTCCTGGTTGAGGGCCTGTATGGCATGCAATAGTGAAAGCAGGATTGGCACGCTGCCCTGGGAGTCTCCAAACATGTCTTCGATGATCATCAGGACACAGTTGGATGCAGGATTCATTGTTACACACTCTTCGCCCCCAGTCAGCATCATTCCAACCTGATCGAGCCAAGATTCACTGTAATCTGGCTTGACAGTGTGGAGGTGTGAGAGGCAGGTGGCATAGTGGTTAATCTGAGCATAGATTTTGCTATCAGCAGTCTGTGAATGGTCATGGTGGACACTTGTGTGCAGGTCACATGTCTGATGGTTGATAATGATGAATCAGGCACTGTGATAGCTGATCTGACAATCGCTTTGTTCTCCCGATTTGCTGTGGTCCTAGGTCGACCGCTACCCACATGACGCTGAAATCTGCTACTGTCCACCCATTCTTGCCAGCATCTCCTAAGCACTGTATCACTTCGACCAATATGACAAAAGATTCTCTAATTCAATCCAATGATATGACCTCTTTCAAACTCTGACAGTTGCTCGTAATGAGCTCGAATACTGCAGCGAGGCATTTTTTCTGTCGTTGAAAGGTATCCTAAATCACAATGCAACAGAAAATTTGACCATCAGATTGAGAATCACTTCTTATATACACCTGCTGCTTGCGCAGTTTCGATGTGCTGTAGCTCCCGCTAATCATTCATTGGACATGAAATTTTAATGATTTGTATGTTCAGTCCAAATGTCTTTGCATAAGAAATTTCATTACAATGGGGCAACTCCTTCTAGGTCTTTCTTTCTTTCTTTTTTTTTTTTTTTTTGTTAAAGAGTGTACAATTAGAAATAATTGTTCTACTATAACTGTGTTTTATGAATAACTGTTCTACTTTCTACTTGGAAGAAGTACCCATGTACAAATAATGTAATAAAATATATGAAGACTTTTTTTTTACTCGGATATTAAGATATGATAAAGGATAAATAAGTCTACAACACATACATGCAGAATTTTTAAAATTGCATATTAACCCTAATGTTCTTTCAATATAGCAGTTGTCATTTAATAATACTTTACATTTACTTACACACACTGTCAAAAAAAAAATCTTTAGTCCCAAACTTATATTTGAAAACTTAAGATTTCATAGAGGTATAAGGTGAACACCTACAATGACTAGAGAATTGCAGACACATCTAATATATAAAACCATACAGAAATCGTGAATGATTTGAGAAAGAATAGTGCCCCTGAAAGCAATTATCTCGTTTCCCTTTGATGATTGATACTGGCACTATCTGTAAGCTATCCCTTAAGGCATTTTACTGTACATTCAAAGATTTAAAGGTCCAGATAGACAGGCTTAGAATGGTTGAACACAAATGATTTGACGTTTTATCTGACACATGAGTTTTAACTTTAATGTTTGTAATGAATGAATGAAAATGTGTGCACATTTTTTTCCACTGAAATATTCTGACAACCAAGTATGACAGTAGATTCAAAGTCGTTTTTAGTTTTCAAAGTTTTTCTTTTAGAAAAGAAGAAGCATGTTTTATTTGTAAGCAACTTCTCTAATTATGATAAAGTCAAGAAATGCAACACACTTGGCAGAATTTTAGAACTGAAATAAGCAACGAAAAAGTGCTCACAAAAATTTCCTCTAACTACAAATATTGTATTTTACATGTGTTTAAAAATTTAATTTAACTCATACAAACTTGTTTTCTAAAGATTTTAGAAAAGTAAAACAGGAAAAAAAATGTAGGTATTGCTAGTTTCAGTTTTAATTTTTTCAATTTCTCTCGAAATTTTAACATTAGCATATCAATGAGTTGAATATCAATATGAAAAAAAGACAAAGTAATTTCAAGCATTTTGTAAATGAATACAAATGAGGAAAATACATGGTTTGAAAATTAACTACATCTATAATATTCTTCCATTTTTTTAAAAAAATTATTGGTATAAATAAACTACTATATAACAGCTCATGTTTTCTTAAGTTTTTAAATTTTGAACAGTTCAAATAAATTCAACACTCATTCAAATGAACATAGTATGTTATATTTTCTATCACTTGTTTCATTCAATTACATC
This sequence comes from Nephila pilipes, assembly GCA_019974015.1. NCBI lineage: Eukaryota > Metazoa > Arthropoda > Arachnida > Araneae > Nephilidae > Nephila > Nephila pilipes. The sequence continues at coordinate 230,056 of BMAW01017421.1, forward strand.
TTTTAATTTTGCTATAATTTTTTTTTCCTTTTTCAAGTACTGTTATTGGAAGTATAACCCATATTATTTCATTGACCTTCGAAATTTTTTATTTTTTTTTTTCATAGATTTTTAATTTTTTTCTATGGTCATGCATTTACTATGCCAAGTCTTTTTTGTAATCAGTATGAGATATCCAAATTATTTCAAGTTGTTTTTGAATAATTTATTCAATAATTTTATGCATGAAATAGGTGCTTTGATAAATAGCTAATTTTTTTTAAAAAAAATCTACAAAATTAGATGTAACTGTTTTTAGTGTTTTTCATAGCGTCTGATTAAAAAAAAATTGCAAACCTGTAAATAACTCTATTAGAACCAAACCTATGCACAGACTTATGAAAAACAATTATGAGAAATTGAGAAAAAAATCACTTAAAAATAATAAAATTTATTGCAAAGAAAATTTTAAGACACTAAAATATTTTGAAAAAAATTAAAATCATTTATTTGAAGATGATGGGGTTTCCTTCTCTTACTGGAATGCATATTTTATAAAATTCCATATATTGGGGACATAATTATTTTCTTATAATTTTACAAAATTGTGCAGCTCAATTTTTTAAAATGACACTATTTGTTAATGCACACATTCTTCCTAAATTTACATATAAGGAATTATTTGTTTTACAGATGCAGACCAAGACAAAAAGGGATTTTTTGATGAATGTGCGCCCTACTCTTTGAATGCAAAAAGGGGTGGGGAAGTGATTGACATTTACGGGCTCCATGGCGTTCCGAAAGCTGTTAAGAGGGGAAGGAGCTCCATGGTTAACTTCCTGACCAGCTCCATCCTGTTTCTTTTGGTCTTGAATGCAACTGCTCATCCTCAAAAGGTTTAATAACACATGGTTCAGTACAATAAGGCTGACTAGGTGAAGCTTTGACATCCAGCAATTATTTTTGTTGAATGTTTTCTTATATGGCTTGAATATAAAGCATCATATATGGTCCAAAATAGCTTAAGAACCCATGTAGAATTAATATTGCCCCATATTATTGAGTGCTATTACTACAATTCATAACCCCTTCCCCCTGCAAATGGAAGTTATCTCTTTAGACGGATTCCACCTCAAACAAGTATCTTTCTATGGAATATTTTGTACTCCTAAGGTTCATTCTAGGTCTGAAACAGGACAGGGAATACAGTTTGAAACGAAGATTTTGTGTCTTTTAAAAATAATTTTGTTCAACGGGGGGGGGGGGGAATCAAGAAAATAAAAGTGTCATACACGCAAAGCAGTTTTTAGATATAAGTAAATAAGTTTTTATTTACAAATGATATAAAATGTTTATAGTTAATGCATAGTTATAAAAATGTTCGGTACTTGTCCATTATAGTGGCGCCCCTGCAAAATTATGATTTTGGCTCTAGACGGTAAATCGCCAAGCAAGCAAGCAAGTTGTATCGCCAAATTTGGTTGTAAATTCTTAAGGTTGCAGTCCTAAAGAAATAGCACTTGATCATATTCTTAAAATATCGTTTGCCCCTTAATGTTACCGATTTTGCATTATTTTTGAAAATACTTAATTTGCTTTCTTCCAAAATTTCATTAACAATCTTCAATTTACCAAACAGTGAAATGTAGGCCATCTCTTTTTTTCAAGAGAAAGGTCTTTTACCAGACACGCTATTAATGAAGAAAGTTTTTGGAGATACAATATTAAAAGTTGTTCAAATAAGAAAGACCTTCACTTTGGAAGTTGGTTCAGTGCTTCCAGAATACTGTTCCTTACTGAAATACGATTAATATATTGTGGGGCGGAAGAGTTGATGTCCATTAAATGGTGTCGCAAACAATTGAATATGTCTAAAGGTGCAACAGTTGATTGGAACCATTTTATGAGAGAAGTGTCAAGACTTGGCTTCTTATTCTAAACTTTAATAAGCATATAGTGGGACCTGATAAAATTGCGGAAATCGATCTAAGTTTATTCATCCAGAGTAAGAACAGTGGTCAAGTACTTCCTCAACTGTGGTTTTTTGGTGGAATATGCCAGGAGGATGACGAATGCTTTTTTGTACAGAGATGCTAATACACTACTTGGAAAAATTCTGGAACATGTACAAGATTCACCTATCTATTCAGATTGGTGGAACAAGTACAATTTTGTAGATCCTACAACGGGTGTTCACATGTAAAATGTTGAAAGAATGTGGGGTTCTACTAAGTGGGGTAACAAGAAACAACACGGCACAGCTTGACATAATCTTGAGTTATATCTGGCAGAATTTATGTGGAGGGAATATGTCGGGGAAAAAATGCTTTCAATGAAATAGTGAATGCAATTTCGGAAATATGGCCTTTAATGAAGAGCGATGTTTGAAAAATTATGTAAGTATTATAATTAAACATATTAATTTTTATAATACTTATTGGCATGAGATTTATTATCAAACACATAAAAAGATAATTAAACAAAAAGTTTTATATTATTTATTGGTATGTTAATTGTTATCCTACATTTTAATTTTGTGCTTCGCTTACTAGTTTGGCAACAGCGCAATCTTAATTTGGTGGGCGCTGCTTTAATAAACAAGTATCAAAAGTTTAAATGACATTTTAGTTGAGGTTTCCCAACTAACAAAAATTTTCTAGAATAAACACGGTACTGTCTAGTTCTATGTTTCGTTTAAAGGCAAGACTTCAAATAAAACTTAATTATGCTTTTTAATCATATTTGGAGAGTTTATAATTTCCCCAAGTGGTCATGAAGGATAGTATTTGAATTTGCTATAGGTAAGAGAACAGAATCAATAAAATTCAAAATCAAAGCCAACTTCCTGGATACATTAATCTTTTCCTAAATTACAGTCTGCGAACAATTCTAAAAATGGCGTAAAGCTTGAACATATTCCGATTTTCTACATATTGAACAAATAATCATTTGTTCTTAGTTAAAAATACAAACTAAAAAGAATTATTAAACCTATCAGTTCACACTGAAGATCAATACATTTATAAAAAGTGTTAAAAAATGGAAATTTCCAACCACTAAAACTCTGAAAAAAGGTTTATCGTGTGACCACATGTCAAGTAAAAAGATGGGTGGCGGGAAGACATGGAATAACTTTTTTTATATATATAAGGATTAAACAGAAAATTGCAAAATAAAATTTTCATACTTCAATTTATTCACACAAAAATTAATGACTAATATTTTTTTTTTTTTTTTTTGGGGGGGGGTACAGGTTCCATTTTTTAATTAAATGTAAATGAGTGTGTTATTCATTTTTAAACAATATTAAATTAGTAAAATTAAACATTCAATTAAGAATCAAACATACAGTCATTTAAATTCACAATAAAATACAACTTCAATAAATATAAAACACATTTATAACAAAATTAAGTGTATGATGAAAATTTAAGGAATTACAAATTTATTACTGATACAAAAGAACATCAGTATTAAAAGTATTTTGCATAGTACTAATGTTTTAAATTCATGTTTTTAAAACAGTACTTAAAGACATTAAAATATCTATTAACAGAGCTCATTTATATTTTAAACTAAAATTTTGGCAGAACATTAACTACGTACAGAATTTTTAATGCAATACATTAAAATATATTAAAAGTCTAAAATTTTCAAACATTTTTAATACAATCTCACATTAAATGCAAATTAAAATTATAAATTTTTTAAAACAAACATGTTTTCTTTTAATTTTTACTTGAGAATTTAGGAGTTTTTAAGAACAAACTTTGAATGCTTTAAAAAAGTAATATTAGCTGCTTTTAAACTTCTTTTAAGAAGTTTTAAGATTATTTGAAATTACTAAAATGCAAGATTTGAACTAGAAACTTTTTCAAATAAGCTTGTACTTGAGATCCATAACAGAACAAGAAATTACATTAAAAAGACATTACGCAATACGTTAAATACATGCAAGTCTTATACGATTTGTACATTTTATTAAAATAATTCATGCAATATTTGTTTCAATGATATATGCTCTATTTCTAAATTTAGTATATTGTAATAAGTCAATAATAGTAACAGTTTGTATATTTGGAACAGGTGTTCACTATTATACAGAAATTTTTTTATGTATTAAATGCATTCCAATCCCCACTTTTTTTCCTGTATATACACAAACGAAAAAAAAAAAAACTTAAGAAACCACCTTAAAAGTTTACTAAAATATTACACAATAGTTAATTTAAAATGGAAATTTTTTTCAAAATTTCTGTAAGAAATAAAACAGACTGGCAAAATATTTTGAAAAGAACACCCTCTTCGTTTTTTTTGTTCCAGCTTTCATTTTAAAATGTTTTGTCATTATTTTTGGAAAAGAAAAGAGACCCAATTTATACATTAATTGAAAATAGCGATTTCAAAAAGATATTTTTCTGCACATCTTTCGAACATCTATTGCAAATGATTTAATTTCAATAGTAAATTAAGAGATAAATTGCATTAATAATGGCACTTCTTTATAGCAACAAGATAACGATATGAAAGTTTATTAAAAAGCAAAAAATACCAGATGACTCATTTAATCTCTCGAGTTATTATTGATTTACCGGCGATTCATAATAGTAATCGCTATTTGGAAAATAAGTACACTTTATAATTTATTAAATTAAATTAACAGGCCAAAGTAGAATTCTTGATAATGATTCACAGGAAAATATCGAAAATTAAAACACACACAAAATCGACGTCCCAAAAAATAAACACATCCCGTAGTTGGCATGACAATAAGAATATTACGCACATCTATTTAATGCTACATATAATATTCATTGAAAATAAACAGAGGAAAATAATACTTACATTCTGATCACACTTTCGAGAATTGTAAACAATAAAATTAAATGTCAATTATTTCTCAAAATTTAAAATCCCTCTAGAATTACTATGAATTAGATTACTGACCCGATTCTACTTAATCATAGATGCAGTCGGCGTTAGCGTCAGAATGGTTTTAACAATCGATGGCCAAAATGTGAAATGTGAGTTTTCTGCGCATAAGATCTGTAGGTCTCCAACGTGATCTTGGAGTTACACTTACGAGCTTTTTATGACGTCCTGGGGTTAATCCCGAAAATATTACTGACAAATGAAAATAATGTCCTCTCAAGATTTCAAGAAAACTGGTTCACACATTGAGAAAATTAATAAAATTTTTCAGAGAACATCGATATGATTTCTGAAGTGTGTATCACTTAATCATTTTAAATAAAATTAATCAAAGAACAATGTAGACAGAATCTATATAATCGTATTAAAAAATTATAATTATTTCATGAGTTAGCGTTGTCGAATGCGTTCTCTCTATTCTCTCTTGACAGATTGCGTTATGAATACTCTTTCGCCCGAATCTATTACAGATTTAATCTCAAAATATAGTCAAGTGCTCACCATGACATTTCTAGGAAAACCTCAAGCAAGCAGCATTAATGGCCGAGCGGTCTAAGCATCGAATTTGTGTATAGTCCACTTCGTGAAGTAAATGCTCGAACCAAACTCTAAAAAGGCATCGAACTCGTGGTAGGTGATGTTGCAGATGAGCTATATGTTGGAGTATCCGTTAAATAACCATAGTGTGTAAAGGGTTGTTGTATATTAAATCTAACACAGTTCAAAGCCCCCAGTAACAATGAAATAGTTAGCGTGCACCAGTCATTGCAACACTTAGCCAATCTGATTGTTTTATATACATGAAATTAATTAAAAAGTTAACCAAGCATATTAAAATGTGTTTATATAACGCATAGGATTTAGCATGAAATAGGAAAAAGAAAGAAATGTGAAGGAAGAGAACGTATGAGACATATACAAAATGAGATTATATTATTTATACTTTTATTTTACCATACTTTCACCTCCGTAAGCGATTTCACCTTCACACGATTATGTTGGGTAACTCTGGAGTACTTGAGGTTAGTAAATATCATTTTTTACAACGTTTTTCTGTATTTCACTTGGTGTGTGTGTGAGTGAGTGTGTGTGTCATCAAATTTTCGATCGTTCATTTAACCAACTTCCCATCAAGCTAGAGCTCTGAAACCTTGGAAATCGTTCTTACTTGTCTAACAATGCAATATTTAGACATTTGCGATAAGTTTTAACTAATGTTTCGATATTTTTAATAATTCTAAATATCCTTTCCACTCGGCGCTTTTAGGATTGAGGAAAAAATTTCTTTCCCCCCTGGGAACACCGGGAACTCCCCATACGCCACATGAGGTATCGTAAAACTCACAAAGGGAAGATAGTAAGGGTTGCTGACTTTCAGTCAGTAATCATTCGCAAGAAAGAAAGATTCCAATATTTGGCGCCATGTCATATCACAATAATTTTTTCTGAATTCTGGTTCCCCTTTTTAATAGAATTACTTACAAACTTTTAAATGCTTGTTTTGATTTCATGAGTATTAAGAATTTTTTAATACGCTCACAAATGTCTCTTTTTAAGTAAATTTTAAAGTTAAAAATTATGTTTTCTAGAGTTTGATGTACAGCATTTCAGAAGTACTAAGAAAGTAGAATTTAAATGACTGGCATGTCGACTAGAAATCATGTATTAGTAAAAATTATTAGATGCATAACAATATTAAATTATTTGCTCCATTCGTAATTTTTTAGTCCACGCAAATTTCTAAAAATAACTTAATCTGAAACAAGAATTTATTGTATCCATTGCTTAATTATGAGATAGATTGATGAAGGATGTGGTGCAATATAGGCTAATATCCCTTAAGTATGAGAAAAATATTATGAAAATATTAATAAGGCATTATATAATAAATATTTGTCTGTTAAAATAATTTTAGAATTTTTTTAAAAAATTTATTCTTATTTTTGTGCAATGTTTTCATGTTCCTTAAAAAATAATAAATAATCTTTTAGTTTTAAATATTAAAAATTTATCATAACTTAGAGTCGTGTATTGCTTAAATTAACATTTTCAAACAAAAAAAAAATAACAAAAGAAAGCGACAGCTATACCATATTACTAAAATATTTTCAAGAAGCATGTACGTTAAAACAATATTAAATTAATAGCTTCTGTAATCTCATGACTACAGTCTCTGAGAGTACGACTATTGAATCAAACTCGTAATAATTATACCGGTGTTTGCTTATATATATATAAATATATATATATATAGGTGTGTAGTCTCATGGTTTAGTGTGCAGAATTCATTTGTGGTCTCATTATTGCAACTTACATATTTAACTGCAACAGTGAAATCATATAAAAAAAATAATACCTCATGTTTTCAAAATTATTCGACGAGATTTGTAGAAGAAGAAAAAACTTTAAGAACAATATGTAGAGCATTATTACTAAACAATTTTCTTTTCAAATTTTCGCCCTTTTAATGCACAAAAAAAAAAAAAAAAAATCAATGCACTCGAAATAATTTGTGATCAATTTGATTTGATTTTTCCATAACATCGCATTCTAAAGCAATAGGAATACCAATGGTGACGGACTTCATAAATTTGAACCTCAGTCAAGCAATGAGGACAGCACCCACTCACCAAACTTCCACACCACACCCTCATGAGGACTTAGAACTTCGACATATTTAGCAGCCGGTTTCCAACTGAACAGGATTCGAACTCATGACTCAAAACCGGCTGCGAGTTTGAAACATCATTACTTAGCTACCGCGGCCCTTTTGTGATTAAATATTATCAAATGAGATTTAAAAAAATAATTTTCAACTTATTTGAACACGTTTTAAAGCTATTAAATCTTAAGTACATCAAATTAAGGCACAAATTTCAATTAATTCATGTATTCCAATGAAAATAATATGTAACACTTTTTTATTTCAAAATTGGAATACTTTCCATGAAAATAATCTTTCTCAACACAATTAGCTGATGCATCGAAATCAACCTCATCATTACCTTTGGAAATGCTATTTTCTAATTCATCTCCAAACTCTGAATCACTCTCATCAAAATTTTCTTTATCTAAACTTTCATCAAATTCCCAATCTCCATTTGTATGAGAAATTTTCGAGGTAATTAAAAAAAAAAAATAAATAAATAAAAATTGTAGAAAAAACCACAGAAAAGAAAAATCTGTCCTTCATAGACAACGTAAAGTCATCGAATTGAATTTTTTTTTTTTTTTTTTTTTGAAAAAAATCGAAACTGATTGTTCCTAAAGGTCGCCAATGATAAGGAATTCGCATACAACTGATAACGTTGGCGAAAAATACCCCCACCCAATTACGGACAATAGAAACAAAATCGTAAGAAGGGACAGGGAAAGTCGTAAAAAGGTCTTCTAGAAAAAAGGGGGAATTTCTCTCGTCAATATCGGCGACTCTTTTGAATACGATGCCAAATGTTTTATTTCTTCTCTGTATGTTAACGTCGTCGCACTGAACGCTTAGATACTTATTCTTATAGATATTGGATTACGCACAAAAATTAGAAAATTAATAATTTTTTTAAAAAAAAAATAGAGTAAAGTGCAGTGAATTTTAGTAAAAATGAAAAAAGAGACGCGATATTTGTTCATATGGCAATATGCTGTTCATATGGCAACTGTCAGAGCGAATGAAACTCCGGAGGAAAGTGCAACTCGCCTGCAAATAAATGCTGTTCATATGGCATCTGTTAGAGTGAATGAAACTCCAGAGGAAAGTGCAACTCGCCGGCAAATAAATGCTGTTCAAACAGCTACTGCCAGAGAGAATGAAACACAGGAACAAGTAACAACTCGACGGCAAAATAATTTTGTTCAAACAGCTGCTGCTAGAGTGAGTGTAAGTACAGAAGAGCACGAGGAAATGCTACAAATTCGCCGTAATGCTCGCGCTCAACGATTCGCTAGTGTTGCAGAATTTTATAATTATATAAATACATTCTGCGATCAAATTTGTCAGATCTGTCACTAGCTATGCTACCTTAATCAGGTAATAAAGTTTAACAACTCTACGCCAAAGGAATACCAGCCTGGAAAATTATATATGAGCAAGAATTACCCATTTGTAATCGTTGTAATACATATTTAAGGAGCAAAAAGGATAATTACCCTTTAAAAGCATATTGGAATAATCTTCTTGTAGGAGACATTCGGATGAAATACTTGCTCTTACTCAACCTGAGCTTCGATTACTACAACGCATAACCCCTTATGTAAAGGTGATAAAGTATGGAGGTAGATTTGGACAATATGGCTTCAAGGGTAATGCAGTTCTCTTTGAGCTTGATATATTTCAAGTGAGCGAAAAATTGCCTGATATGCTACCACGTTCAAGTGAAAATGCCGCTATAGTTATAGTCACCGAGACTCTAGATAATCTAAACCATTCTCGTAACCATACCATTTCACGTGATCGTGTATATGCAACACTTCGTTGGCTTGTCAAATACAATAGACTTTACAAAGATGTGGCCATGAACCATTTTGATCAATTGGAATCAGAGGATATTATACGTGTTATTCCAGCAAAGAGTAACGAAGTTATCAATCCTGAAATGGAACAATATGACAACGATGAAGAAACTCGAAAATCAACAAAATATAAGAGAGTTAGTGATAATTCTCGTATAGTACATGCATCATGAAATCAGTCACATCCGACATTAAGCAATGCTGGTTATCAATGTTATGCCATGGTTGTTGCCAATATGATATGTGCAAGTATTTTGTCACCACCATTATGGAATAGAATTATTCTGGATGAGAACATGTTGGCTGCTGATCACCTCTATTCAACAATAAAATATCAAACAAATCAACAACCAGGAGCACTTGACATTCTGCAGAGTGAATATCTGTTCATCAGAAATTTTGATGTAATTAAAGTCAACATTAGGATGTTTGGACGAAATTTTCTATTGAACTATGATGAAAACAATTGGTACATTGCTGGATCCTTAAATGATGGTGACAATGACAATGAATTCATTTTCACATTACATCAAACCCTTACAAATATGTTTAACCAAGGACAGAATAGTTGAATTTTCATTTCTGGTTCCAAAACACTTGGAGTAATACATCAAAATAGAAAATATTACTTTACTGACTCTCATGCATGCGGTGAGAGAGGAGCTCCTACTAGAGGCTACAATGGAAAGGCTTGCATTATCGAATGTGACACTATTGAGGAATTGGTTCACATACTTCGACGTATCGTTGGATCATCAAGCACCGCATTTCCCATGTACTTTATTGATGTAGTACCAATAGATGTTGAAAATGGTGAATTGGAAGAACCTATTGAAGACATTGTGGAGCTCGAAACAGAATCAGAGAATAACTTGCCATTTGTCTCAATGCAGACTGCAGTGATGGCTCCAATTGACTTCAACCAGTCTATTGTTGAGGATGAATGAGAGGTCAGTGAAAATGTTAACGAAATCATTCGCAAAACAAAGGATAATATCGATAATGTCAACCATGAGAAGCGGGTAGAAGAATATGCCTGGTATTATCTCTTCCCTTATGGCTTTCATGGATTAAATGAGGACCGACCAGTGAAAATAACAACACTGGACTATTTTCAAAGTCGGATTGTAGGACAAAACACTCGCTTTCAATGAACCGATTACTTATTTTATGCACTTCATATGATGAAATATGACCGCATTAGATCTACGATTAATACTTGTGGAAAGAAAATTAGAGGAAAAGAAGGAGCTATTGAGGACTGCATCTTCAAATGAGAAGTATACGAGGATCAAGTGCATATTGGAGAACAGCTATGAATGAGATTATTGCATTTATTAAATGTGTGGGTCTGCCAACCTGGTTTATCACTCTTAGCTGCAATGATCTCACCTGGCTTGATATGAGAAAAGCATTATTGATCGCAGATAAGCGACCTGATGTGAATCCAGCATCCATTTGTATAGATGAAGCTCAACAACTAATTGAGATGTATCCGGTTGTGCTTAGCAGACACTTTTCAATAAGAGTCAATGCTTTTATGTCGCACATATAGAGAAATCCCGGCTTCCTAGGCGGACAAGTTGTTGATCATTGGTGGAGATTAGAATTTCAGAATCGTGGAAGCCCACATCTCCATCTTTGGGTGTGGATAAAAAATGTATCATCTTTCGACACACCAGAGGGAATTGCTTTGATCAATGAAGTCGTTTCGCGCAGTTATACTTCTGAAGAAGAGGATCCTGAGATGTATAATCTTGTGAATCGAAATCAAATACATCGTCACACAATTACGTGCTTTGAGAGAAACGCACATCTGTGTCGCTTTGCATTCCCTCGTAAACCCAGCAGGGAAACAAAAATAATCGAAGAAAACTCAACGAGTTTTTGCAAAATGGAGGAAGATTTTGAGAACTAAAAAGAGCAGCCCATGAAAAGTGGGTGAATAATTACTGTCCTGAAATCTTAGAGTTTTGGGACGGTAATATGGATATTTATCCATGTGGATCTATTGAAGCTCTTGTACACTATGTAACAAAGTACATAGCGAAAGTGGAATCAGAAGACCTTAATGACGGTGTCAAACAAGTCATTAATCGCATTAGACAAGAGGAATCAGACATTCAGCGAAAACTTTTCAAAATCTGCATGCGGATATTAAAGGAACGACAAGTTTCTGCTTGCGAGTGTGCATATAGCTTATGCCATCTTCCTCTTCGCTCTGGTTCAAGAAAATGTATATTCTTGAACGCACGACTGACCGATCAACGCTATCATGTTGTCAAGTTCAAAGATGATAAAGCGATTGCCTATTGTGCAAATATTTTTGAGCGATACGAGAAGCGGCCGAAAGATGACAAACACAAAAATATGTGTCTATTGGAATTCGCAATGAATTATGATCCCTATTACAGGAATCGGGCTTATGAACCAGACGAAGACATTGATGCGGATGCTGATACTAGTGTACCACCTAGAAGACAACGAAGAGAGCTTATTACACTAGAGGATGCCTCAAAAATGGCACTTCGAAATATTCTGGTAGCTATTCAAACACCATATTTCTCAGTACATAATGATGCAGATAATTACTTTTACAGTCTTCTCGTTCAATATGTACCTTTCGATAAAGAAAGCGAATTGCTCGAAAGATATCCCAATTCACGCGATGCCTTTCTAGATCGTGAAGAGCAATTCTTCGGAGATGAAAATCTCTTCGTGTCTTCTATACGTGAAAGAAGCAATCAACTCGAGAATGCATTTCGTCAAGCGAGCACTCGAGATTCTCCAAAACCCCGAAGATTATGTTTCAGAGGAAATACCTGAAGTAGAAGTTCCAGTTTTAAATAGGAAGGATGAGTAATTCCGAGATGCTCAGAATGCTATGAATGTACATCAAAGGGAGTTATTGAATATTATCACTAGGAGCATTGAAAATCAAATGAGTGGAGACTCAAGTCACTTCTTAATATTTGTAACCGGAGGTGCAGGAGTCGGAAAAACATTCACTTTTAACACTGTGAAGGAGAAAGTGAATCGTATATATAAGAAGAATGTCGTTAAAGTTGCTGAGCTTACTGGAGTTGCAGCTATACTTGTCATGATAACTGTAACTGTGTATTTGATATTAACTGTAACTGTCTAGATTGTGATTGTTATGTAACTGCTTGTGTTGTTGCTGTGTCGAGATGACGTTGATTGACTTCTGGTTAAAAATAAATCTATATTCTAAATGAACTATTTGGATATCATGATTCTACATGTTCTGAAGAACATTGTTAAGTCCAAAACACAAACAATACTTGTAGGTGGTAGCACATTCCATAGTATGTTTAAACTTCCAATTGAAAGAGAGGGAAAATCAGTGCACATGAGTCCCTTGACAGGAGTATACTTGAAAGTTTTAAGCAACAGATGTCGTGTTATTGAATTTTTGTTCATTGATGAAATCTCCATGGTGCCTTATAAGATGCTATACGACATTGATACACGACTGAGGCAACTGAAAAATAATGTGGATGAACCATTTGGAGGAATCAACGTAATCGTATTTGGCGACTTAATGACTACCGCCAGAACGAGGTCTTCAAGTTTTTCAAAAACCCAACAGCCAACTTCTTTCGCTCCATTTATGGCGATTATTCGGTTTAATCGAGATAACGCAGAACATGCGACAATAAGGCGACATATTATTTGCTGATTTGCTGAATGCACTTCGAGTTGGAAAAATGGAAGCATAATATTTTGACATCTTAATATCAAAGAAATTAAATGTTGCAGATCTCGAAGGTGATTTTGCATTCACAAAGGCCATTCGAATTTATCCAAACAATAAAATGGTTGATGAATCAAATCATCGTGTAGTGACTCATTATAGCAACCAAGGAGCTCAAATTTTCAAAATTAAAGCACAAGATGAGTTTCTTGATAGAGATCCTAGGAATAAAATTAATATGGACAAATTAGTACCGAAGGATTTTAACAAAACATGAGGTATACCGCGTGAATTAGAGATATTTGTTGGTGCACGAGTAATGCTACGCTATAACGATTTGGTAGAAAGAGGTCTTGTAAATGGCGCTATGTGTGTTATTACACAAATTTTCTGGCCAAATTACCGTCGGGACCAGATGTATGACAATGACATACCAGACCTTCAAATTGAATTCGATAGAATTGGAATACACCAGTTAACTTCAACTGCAGTAAAATTTCCCGCCGTCAAAAATAAAAGAACAATTGAAAAAAGAATGCTTCCGATTGTCTTGTGTTGGACATGTACTGTACATAAAATGCAGGAATGTATGGTTGACAAAGCTGTGATCAACCTCGGAAGCAATCTTTTCACAGATGGACAGGCTTATGTTGCATTAAGCCGTTTACGATCTGTGGATGGTCTTCGGATAGAAGATTTAGATTGTTTGAAGTTGACTGGAACAACACCATGCAATGAAGACGCATTAGAGGAAATGGAAAGAATGCGCAATTATCTACCTGCACCAAGGCCTTAATTTGGAATACTAATCTTTTTCTTTTCAGGCCTTAAGTAAATTGTCTTTGTCTTTGTTTGTCTAGGCATTTATATGTTTTATTTGAATTCGTTTGTGTTTTGTCCCCGTTTTTGGGTCTACAAGAGTATGACGCATAATACATGTAGATTTATCTACACTTAGCCAATCATACTCAAATTAGCCTCACCTCATCTCCACGCGGTTAGATCTGGTAATCCAAAAATATTTGGAAACTAAGAAGGAAAGGCTTGTATATGTTGTAAAATTTTTCAATAAAAATATTCAATAACTGATTGATTAAATTGAAATTATAATTAAATTTTTTATGTGTTTACCACGTGTTTGTTTTGAATTAAATGTATAATAATTAATATACTTTGTCATTATATAAAACTTTGTTTTTAAAAACGTTGGTTTTTATCTCGAATTATTTAATTATATAATTTTTTTAACTAGTTGTAAGTAGTTTACAATTATATCATTTTTTATTGCTTTAAAATGGAATTTTACAATTTAATTAATTTTGATGATTTTAAAAATATTTATTATGAAGATGAGGAATTTAAAAAAAAGAAGGAAATGAAGTAAAAAAAAAAAAGGTTAACAATGTGTATATTTACAGAGAGAGAGAGAGAGAGAAACTAATTACATACACTGTAACATAAATTCAGCTTGGTTTATGGGAGGGAGAAAGAATTGCTCTTGAGAATTAAGTGGTTGAATAGGTTGGAGAAAGGAGAACAGTATTGGGGAGTTTGATTTCAGTTGGGTTAGGATAAATCAAATGTGTTTCAGTAGGAATGCTTATGGTTACGGGGGAATGAGATGGTAATAATTATTGCAAGTTTGATATGGAAATGGATGGGTTCTGTTATTATGTGCAAATAAAAGCTGGTCTCTAATGAGTAAATTAGTATGAATAATAAGCTTGAAAAAGAAGGGTATGGATAGGTAATTGATGCGGCTATTAATTTGAGGAATTTTGAGATCCTTGAGAATGACAGAATTTCTGACATACCAAGGAGAGCTAGTTATTATTCTTAGTAGCTTGTTTCGCAGGGTTTTGATTTTTTAAATTTGAGTGGGTGTCGCTTGGCCCCATATGGGTGGAGCATATAGAAGAATGGGTCTGATCATTTGCTTATAGTTTAGGATTTTGTTAGGGAGGGTGAGAACAGTGTTTACCTATTAGTGGGTTGCAGTTATGAATTTTTGCCCAGCTTTTATCAATGATGAATTGTATGTGTTTTCTGAAAGTTTGTTTCGAGTCAAGGATAACCCCAAGATATTTAATCACAGCGTCCTATGAAATATTGGAGTTAAAGAATTTTAATTGGGTGTCAGGGAGTGGGATATTTCCTTTTCTAAGAATAATAGCTTCTGTTTTGTTAGTGTTTGCAGCAATTCGCCAAAGAGTTATCTATTTTTGAATTTTCTTAGATGGGACTGCAATTTTTGATGACTTTAATGTGTGTTTTATCTTGTGTGAGGATTACTGAATTATCTGTAAAGAGACAGAAGCTATTGTTGGGATTCTGAGGGAAGTCATATGTGTACAAATAATACATTGGGGGAGAAATGCCGGAGCCTCAGGGAGTCCCGGCCTGAATATTGCAAATAACTGAAAGTTCATTATCAAGTGTAAATTGAAAAGTTCTGTTTATGAGGTATTTGTTGATTATGATAATTTAGTAGGGGTAAAGTTAAGATTAATGAGTTTGTAAATGAATTCATAGTGCCAGAGGTGGTCGAATGCGTTTAAATGTCCAGGAAAATATCCTCAGGGATTTATTTACAGTTGAAACCTTCAGTTATGGCATTCATAATCTGAAGAAGCTAATGAACGGTGCTATGGTGGGATCTGAAGACAAATTAGGAATCGGATGGAATATTATTAGAGATGGTGTGTTTGAGTAATCTATTTAGGATTCGTTCAAAGATTTTTTAGATGGTATTAAGAAGACTAACGGGGCTGTATGGTATGGTAGAGGGGATGTTATGGTTTTGCCCTGGCTTATGGGGAAAGGATGCCCATAGAAAGTTTCCATTTTTGTAGGAAGTGTGCAAATGTGAGGCATTTATTGAAGATTTTTATTAAATGAGTGAGAGCATTGGGGAAGGGGAAGGAATTTGAATGCTTGGTTGTGAATACCATCTTTTCTGGGGGCTTTTCGTTTGTTTAATTTTTTGATGATATTAACTATTTCTAGAGTTGAGGGGAGTCGGGGATTAAAATTAATATTGTCATGAGTGTCTAGGTAGTTGTGGACTATTTACTTTGTGGATTAAATATGCTCGTCATCATATGGAAATTTATTCTCCTGGAAAGAGGATTCAAGGTTATGAACAAGCAAATCAGCCTTTTCTTTGGCAGAGAAAACAATCTAAGTCCCTATCTTGGCTTAGCTAGGATACAGAGAAGGAGGCCCAGCTCAGTTGTTGACTTCGTAGCCTGACAATTGTTTAAATTACGAGACGTATTAGCTGTAGTTACAGCAGGACATATGTTGGGAAGAAATAGGCAGTCGGTTAATATTCTATGAGCAAGTATTTTAACAATATTGGTAGGTCGTCATTAATCGAGAAGATGTACAATTTTTCTGCTTACCATAGTACAAATTTATATCCATAGTATACATTTATTTAAATACACTGATGCTCAAAATTAACAAAAATTGCATATTTAATCAAATTTCAAGAGAAATTTTGAATGAGAAATTAAGCGAGGAGTTGGTTGCTTATTAACTTCGCACTGAGAAGCAACATGAGGCTATTAGCGACGGACCTCGTAATTTTGAAACCCAGTCAAGGGACCAGAAGGGCACCGCCTTCTCCTAATTTACATGCCATGACAAATAGTGAACTTGGGACCTAGACCAGATTTAACGTTTATCAACCCCGCTATACGGCGGCTGTTTAGTGGCATAAGGGCTCGAATGCACAAGACTCGACAAAAAACAACTCTGGCGGCTAATCCACCACCACAACCACAAGGCTACCACTGTCAGAAAATATTAAATTGATGCTCCCAAACAAAGTTGCAAATTTGTAGTGTCGATTATGCGAGTTTACACGTGCATAGAGGCTGTGTATTTTGAGACAAATGATTTGTAAGAGCGCGTGCTAATTTCCGTGCTTTGTTCATTCATCGTCTTTTGTAGGGTCATCAGCTATCAAAATAAGCAACAGTTTAGTTAATCTATTTAGGAACAAATTTTGTATTACCAAACCTTTGTAAGGAATTAGTACGGTAAAAACAAATAAGATATTTTACAATTATTCCTAAATATACTTAAGAAGAATTCAAGCGTATTTGAACTGGTGTGTGTGTGGGGGGGAGGTCACTGTAATTCTTAGCAAGAAAGAAAGTATTGAAGTAAAAATGAGACCTGCGAGAAAAACTAGGAGAAAACATTAATTGAGGAAAAGGAATAAAAAAACTGATATATATATATATATTCACAATGATATAACAACTTAGCGTTATAAACAATCCAATCCAACGGTTTTAGCACGTGGAAATTTACAAAACATACAACTAGCTAAAGGCACAAATTTGAAGCTGTTATTGAGAGCAAATTTAATACGGAATGAGATTTTTGAGTCTTTATCATTCCAAAGACCCTTAATGTTAGGATATACAGAAATTTTCTTCGTAGAACTCGAGGAATTTTATGCTTGCAGTGTTTGTAAATCACTAAAAAAGAGCTTAATGGTTGAATGAAGTAATTGAGATACAACATTTAATACAGAAATCATGCAGAGAGAGAGAGAGAGAGAGAGAGAGAGAGTTTATACAATATTTTAGATTGAACTCTTTTATTAAAAATTTTTTTTTTTTAGCTTACGATAAATTTAGACAAAAAAGACAAAACAAAAATATTACTCGTAAAACTTTACACGAGACAATTAACCGTACATTTTTGTCTTGAGATATAAAGCTTTGTTTTATGCACTTTCAAACAGCATTTTTTTGTAGCATTACATATTCTATGAGAAATAATTTTAATCCTGCTTATTTTTTTTTCTTTTCTTATGAATTCTTGTAAAGGATATTTTACAGCCTCATCACAAACACTTCTTAAATTTTATGTTTAGTAATAAACTACTTTTAATATTGAATGTATTCATATTTGTTGAAAGACCCGACAAAGCAAATTCCTGTCACTCCACCTTCATAACGTCAAATTGGTGAATAGAAGTTAATCCAATTTGATGCCACAGCATGAATGTATATAAAGATTTCTGAAGTTGAAATAAATATATGAGAAAATATGAATATGAGAGTGAGATAAGTTAATCCAAAATATTATCGTTTTGATATTGTTTTTTTCGTTATTAATTAATTATTTTTGTTTTAATAAACATTTTTTACGGAAAAACTTGCCATTATTTTATTAAATTTTTAAGTCTATATAATTGTTTACTAATGTCGCACTAAGAAGCAACAAGAGGGGTCTTTGACCATGGATGTCGTAAATATGAGCCTCGGTCAAGTGACGAGGATGAAACCTGAGCTTGCACCTCCATCTCCGTTGAGTGTGGCACATAGGCAGTAGAACTGTGTAGTTTTTCTCGAAGCTCTTGTGTTGAGCGTGTGTGTGTGTCACAGTAGTGAAATGTTTACCTTAACTATTCTAAATGTTTTATGTGTTCTGTAATATCCGTCTTCTTGTGCTGTTCTGTTACGTCGTGTGGTAATAAATTAAATTTTAAAGAATGAAGCTAATTTAATTCGAGTTGAACCCGTCACAGTCCCCTTCTCATGATATACACTTTCAGAGATTTGTCTTATAAAAAACATATTAATTCCAAAATACTAATGTTTTCTTTAAGAGGTTGCGCCCTCTGTAGTGGACCTTTGCGTAAGCGAAACTTAATAATCCAATTGTCACTTATCCACAATTTGTGACTAATAACTTTTTCTTCCGTTATTGGTTAGTTTATGAAGCCGCATTCTGATTTCGGTAAAACATATGTTATATTTTCCCTCAGATATGTTAAATTTCTCAGCTAGTTATTTACCCCTTTGCTGAAGAGTTTCCAAATAAACATTTATCCATTTTTTCCAGAAAATCTGGTTTTTCTTTGCCGGTGATTTAATAGATTCTCATTTACATATATTATTACCGTATTAATTGATCTCCCTATTAAAAATGACCAGGAATCAATACATCTTAATCGTCAAAATCGTTTGACATCGGCGTAAGGTGTCTCGAGTTTAGTATGCCCTTAACGTGTATTGATATTCTTTCAAATTCTTCATAAATGAAGCATAAATCTCTTATTGTTATTTTCAGATAATGTTTAACAGTCTTTACCCCCAGTTTCCCTCAACCCACTGAAATGGGTGGCAAAGGAGGGATAGAATTCCAATCGGCTTTTTCGCCCTTATAATACGGAGCTAAAATTTTGTCAGGAAAATTAACTAGTTTGGAGCTAAAATTTTGTCAGGAAAATTAACTAGTTTGTAGAACTTTATCAATTGGGAATTAATTTTCACAAAATTAGTCACATTATCCTTGGTAAGTTTTGAACATTTATCACATTTAACCATGAAACGCCTAAGAGTGGCAATCAAAACATTAGTTGTCAAATCTGACAAAATCTCAGGATAAATAGCTTTGGTTACGAAATATATACACATAACATACATAAGAAATTTTTTTTTAATACACCTTTTTCTGGCTTTTATAAGCAATAAAAATCGGATCGCTTAGATTTATTTCTATTTCACTAAATTTTGGAGAATTAATTTTGCATATGGTAAATCTCACATAATCTGGGACGGCAAAATGGGTTTGCGTTTAAAACAGTTCACACAAAGTTGTGTTGTTTTCCGCGCCAAATCTCTTTACCTTTCGGCGAAAATTTTAAAAGTACAGTATTTTGTAAACCTTGAGGTCCAATCGCTTATGAACTCAACAAAAATAAATTTTGCTTTATTTACAATTTTTTTGGCAGGATGCCTGGATGCTTTTGAGAACTTGGCGAAAACGTTTTTCCTAGCCATTCACCAACATGAATTATTACTTTTTGAACGACAAAGGATTAATTTTTTTTAAATAACCTGTTGTGTCCTTTTTTATTTGATAGGACCTCATCCATTTACTAAAGAACTTAATCTGTCTAACTTAATACTATTAGTAATATATAGAGGAGAGATATATAATACAAATGGAATAGCGTAGTTAATTATTTCTTTTACAATTATCCGATCGAAGAGTTTCGTAAAGTTTATTAATATTCTGACTTATGGTGTATGCGTTACTTTTTCAATAAATAAGATCTTCTGGTCAGATTTTAATTTAAAATTTGAACTTGAACCTAATTTACTTCATCAAGCTGTAAGAAATATGAAGCTCAAGAAATATTTACTGTAACATCAAATATAATATATACTATTTCAACTAAAATTTGGTTATATATAATTCGAAAACCTGATAATTCTTTCATTACTTTTGTTAAAAAAGTTAACTCCTCATATTTCATTAGTTATTTATATTGAGAATATAGCTAAATAGTTTCATTAGAAAATAGCCTAGGCTCAAAAAATGTATCGTTCAGAAAATAATATACAAGGAACAATAAAAATAGTAGATTTAATTTTATGTACTTTGAAAACCTTACAAACTCTAAATCTAATTTGATACTCTTTATGTAGTAAAAACAATAATTTCATACAAAAACTTTCAATTGAGTTATAAACTTTATTTATGGAAAAAAAAAAAAAAAAAAAAAAACGTTTTATTAAAACGAGTCAAATAAAAGCTGACTTGTTCGAATTTTTTCTCCTGGGCAGAAAAAAGTAACAAAATTTCTTAATTTTGTCCTTTTTTTAAAATTATTTTTAATAAAGAAAAATATAGTTAAATTGATGTTTATTAGTCATATTCTGGCCTTGAATCTAATTTTACCTCGTTATGACATTGGAGGAATAATTGTATATACATTATTCGAAGGGTTTCAAGATAAAGTCTTATTCAGCAGGCTAAAAATATCATTATACTTTTGATGCTGAGGAAATTCTAAAAGAATGCATTTATAAATTATTTTATGCCTTTGCCGGTAAAATAGAATGAAGCTAACCTGATAGTTGGGGAACTATTTCCAAATGTTGTCAACAACAATCATATAATTTTTGAGAGCCATCATGGGTCGCGGCATTGTATTCTTGTATTATTTTTTAACACTAGGAAAAGAGAAACAGAGAGTTTACTAGATGCTGAAGTACGAGGATCAGATAAAAACTGATTATAAGAAATAAATAATATAAACAACAGATAGGATTTTTTTACTTCACTAAAAATAATTTATAAGAGGAAATCTTTAGTAACACTTAGCCGGAAGAGAAAGAAGTAAAGCCCGATTGTGCTAGAACAGAACGCCAACTCACTCAGTGGAAGGCTGAGGTGCTAGCCTCTATGCAGTGTTCGGCCCGAGATAATTATAAAAGGAAAGTAAAGCTTTGATGACATCAGATTAAAGGTGAAGGTTAAATTTTAAGTAGACATTGATAAGATTTAAAAGTAAAGTTCACACCGGAATGTTGCAGATTTCAAACAAAGCATCGAGTATCGATGGGAATTTTTGAAACGTATCTAAGTTTGAATTGGAAGCAGTGGATTTGAGATTTTGGAAAACTGTTATGGAGTTTTTAACTTGATCTCTGTTAAAAATTTGAAAGAGCTCTCTGATATCTTTAAAGAATGATGAAGAGTTGTCCCTTTGGGGAGTTTGTTGAGGGACTTATTTCAAAAGGTGGAGGGGAAGTTTCGTTTGGTTTCGCTTTTTTTGGTACGTTCTTAATAAACATTAAGGATTTGGGGAAAGGGGGGATTAAAGTTTAAAGGGTTCTTAGGGCATTCACCGTAAAGTTAAGAGAGTGGGTTCCTCCGCTATTGCAATATTTGGGTGGAGTTTCTGGAGGTTTGTTGCACTGTTTAGAAAAGTGGATTTCACCACATTTGAGACATTAAAGGTGCAGAATTTAGAATGATGGAAAAAAGTTTGACAGAGCGATAACATTGATTTGGAATTTTTCTTTCGTAGAGGGTCTCAATTATAATTTTAATGTATCCTATGTGGTCGAAGGAAAAAAATTTCTTTAGTGTGCTGGAGTTTATATAGAGAGTTGAATAAGGAAAAGAAGAATGGTTTGATTTATTTTGTGGTTTCGGAGGATGTGACATGTTTCAATTTTGATTCCTTAAGTATTTATTCATTAATAATATTGGATGGGTTTGTATCAATAGGGAGTCTAAGGATAATTAATTTGGCTAATCTGTCTACTGGAAGGACGAATGTGTGAACATCGAGTTTGTTATCAGTTTTTTTTTTTTTAGTTTTTTGTTAACGTCGCACTAGAAGCAACACGAGGGCTATTGGCGACGGACCTCGTAATTTTGAACCACGGTCA
>BMAW01017421.1:252412-269000 GCA_019974015.1 Nephila pilipes
GCCAACGGGAGGACTTTGGGCCCCGAACAGATTTAACGTGCATCAGCCCCGGCTACACGGTGGGTCTTTGGTGGCCAAGGATCGAACCCGCGACTGAACGAAAACCGCCAGCCGCTATCCACGACCTTGACCACTAGGCTACCGCGGCCCCTCGAGTTTGTTATCGACTACATGCTTTTTGATGATTTTAGTTTAGTTTATATTAACGTCGCACTAGAAACAACACGAGGGCTATTGGCGACGGACCTCGCAATTTTGAACCACGGTCAAGTGACGAGGATGACACCTGAGCTGGCACCCCTCTCTTCTAACATCCACACCACGCCAACGAGAGGACTTTGGGCCTCGACAGATTTAACGTGCATCAGCCCCGGCTACGCGGCGGCCATGGATTGAACCCGCGACTGAACGAAAACTGCCGGCCACAAATCCGAAACCTTGACCACTAGGCGGCCAAGAAGGGTCGAAAATAGAGAATGATCGCTAAGGAAGTCATAATTGAATATCGCGGTATTTGTCTTGTAATGTAAATATAGGGTTGCTGCTCTTATTCTTCATTGTAACAGACTCGCTTCTTTTGTTAATGAAAAAGGATAAGTTTGTGTTTATAAAGTAAATAAAGGTATTATTAGTTAAATAAGAAGTTATCCTTAAAATAGGGCAATCGAAATGTACATTAGACATGTTTCATTTCAATTTAGCCTTCAACTCTAAAAATGAAGATTGGTACATATGGCGCCATCTGTATGCAAGATATGAGCTATTTCCGAAAATGGTTGTACAAATTCTTGAAGGGAGGAAACAAGTATTCTATAAAAATATCTGGACTTCTAACAATTTTACACTTCTTGATTGCTTCATATGTACTAGTTATATTTACAGAAAAGTTTTCAAATAAGAACACTGCGATTTTATAGTGTTAGAAAGTAAGATAGCTTTTAAGACCACAATGACTTTACACGCACAGTTACTGCTTACTCTGGATGGTAATTCAGGGAACTCGTTAATTCGTCTACGTACCCAATAAACATTTCCAATTAAGTATTATTTTGCAATTATAATTATAATAATGCTCACACCAAAATTATGGTTTTTATAAACTGATATGTTGAAGTTATCAGCGATGGACATTTTTCTCAAACATTGTACAGAAGTTGAAGGAAATGCATTATTTTGCTAAAACACTAATTAAAGCTTAATTACTGCTTCAACATCCCCAGATCAATTAACCCAGAGAGTTCTTGTACAAAAGAAAAAAATAGAACATAAAACTGGGACTAGTCAAAGCTAATGATGTAACAAAATAAATTTTTATATGAAATCTCTAAATACTTACCCAATTAAATAAGTACAGAAATACCTTGTATACAAATGTGTAGCTTACACGAAACCTTCACTAAAATTTCATGACCTTATTGTGTAGATTTGATTGTCTGATTGAGATAGACAGAAGCCTTTAGATACCTACTAAAAAATTGGAGTTATTAAAATAGTCCGATTTCAACGTTTTGATTGTTACTGCCTCATGCTGGTTACCATGGCTTATTTTTGTTAATCTTACATAATAAAAACAATCACACAACACATTTAATCAATATTGCACAATACGAAATTTTGCCACAAGAAATAATGAATGTTCACATAATTTTAGTAAGCACAAGAATTTAATAAGTAAGCATATTCTACATTGTTACAAATTTCACTTTCATGCTATGTAAATTGTTAGTAGCATAACTATAATCAGCGAATGTATATATATTCATTTAAAATATGTAAATCAAGAGTTTTATTTTTGCTAACAACTTGTTTATTTTAAGGAAACTTGAATGCTTAAATATCGAATTTTAAATTTTTTTTAATGTTTTATCAAATAATATGACATTTGTAAAACCATAATTTCAAATGTTAACATTATTATAACTTCATATAAAATATTTTTATGTACTTGTATGCTCATAGAACAGTGTTAAAATTTTTTTTAGTAACAATTAGACTCATTTGAAAATTGCTAATATCCTTCTCCCATAATGTGGAACACTATGCTTATTAATTTTTTTTCTACTATACGCTGATTTATTTTCGGAATTTAATGTAAAATTTCTCAATACTTCACCTTCAGTTTAATAATATAATATAGTTTGATATATTCAGTTTCAGTTTAATAATATATTTCTCAATATTTCACCTTCAGTTTAATAATATGAATTGATTATTATGAATTCAACATGAATAGAACAATTAACTGATGCATATCAATGAATAGCATACCAACAATACAAAGGAATAACACATTTGTTTGAATTTTTTTTATTTAAATGTACATAAAAGTCACAAATGATTATTAATTTTAAAATGTCTAAATGAACATCCTGAGCAAATATGACTACAACCATATAAATTCCCAATAAATCACGTCAAAAATTTTATTAATCCAAACAAACATAAATATAAGAGTAACAAAACATTTTCTGATAGAAAAAAAATTCTTTAAAACAAAAAAAAGGAAGTGTGTGTAGGGTGGAATGAACTAATGAAAACAAGAAACAAAATAATCCACCAGAAGAAATATTTTCTGGAACTAATAAATCTACATATCAATAGAGGAATTCAAAAACTATGCTACTTTACTTTAAAAAGAAACTTACATTCTACATCAATTTAAATGCAAACTTTAATTACTTTATATATGTTTTGTTCGCCTACATAAAATGATTAAAGAAATTTCAAGTAACAATTTGTTGCACATGGAAAATTTCCAAATCATGCAAGCTATTTAAATTATGTCAATTTTATCAATTTTATGTTAATATGGATGCTCCACAGTATAAAATGACGGAAGATGCAAGGTTCTGCTGAAACAAAGTTTACATGTGAAAGCTAACTTTCAAAATTCCTCATGACAAAAAGTCAAAATTTTTATCCTTCTGAAATTCCTACAGTAAAATTCAATAAGGCATAAATATATTTATTAGAATTTTCTTTCAAAAACCATATGCTGGTCATAATAACATTTATTAAAATATATTTAGTCATACAGGAATACTGATCAGGAATAATAATTCTATTTAAGTTCCGAGAATTTGCAAAAACGTTTCTATTCGAGTAAATTAGTTTTTAGTAATTACAAATGTAACTCGATTTTTTTATCTAAAAATAATTTATACAAAGTTACTCTAACAATAATGTTCACAAAAAATAAATACATTTAAAATATACCTCAACCTAAAAAACATCAAACATAACAAAAGTATAAATATATACAATAAAAAAAAAATAATAAAAAAAAAACAATAGAGAGCAATTAAAATTTTATTAGCTAAAATTACAATTCAGAAATTTCATTTCTTTTTTGAGTAAAAATTCGTAGTGCCCCAACAAAAGATAATATTTTATAATCAGTATTAATAGGAAGTTCCAATCAGTAGGAAAAAGGAAGAAAACAAATTACCTCATTTTAATATATTACAATCTAACTATGCACACATAGGAATAGTTTTTGTAATTGCTGGAAAAAAATTGAATATTGTTATAATAAACGATAAAGCAAGATAAAATGAATTGTGTACATATCCTTATAAAAAAAAAAACCATAATATAGTATACATTAAATGCTCTTAGTATTCAAAAGCAGCAGAAAAAGAAAAAAAACCAAGATATTTCAGATTCATCTTCCTCAAATGCTTAAAAAATAAATACAATAAAAATATTCTTTCATTTTGAAGCTTCACAGCTTATTCGTGTTGCTAAATGGAAAACTATTTAAAATAATAATAATAAATTAAAGGAAAGAAATGCTGATAAGTATTTCAGTCAGATCTATTAAACAGTACTTTTTTTACAAAACTTTATAAAAAAAAACTTATAAACCTCCAAACACTAATTTACTTCAGTATCTTTATGGTCTTGAAAACTATGAGTTAGGTACAAAATATAATTTGCTATTTGTTTATTCATAATTACACACAGTAAATTTTATATTAAATATACAAATACTCAGTTGTACATTTTGCCTCTGTAAAATGATTCAGTTTTTAGAGACTTGATTACAGTTACTACATACAGTGAGAAATTTTAGAATAGCTCATTATAGAAACTGACATGGGTAACAAAATAAACCAAACCTACATCTATATTTAATCCTATAATTTGATATTGGAAAATGAAAAACTTTTATTTAATTTATAACTATATATTTCTAAGCAACAAGAACAATACTTTCAGAAAACAGAGTTGTATCAAGAGAAAAGTTATAAATTAAGAAATTCTTAATTTTATAAAATTAAAATTTCAATGCTAAAACAAGATTTTTTATACAAATATAAATCCAAATTATGATTTAAAAATAATTAATAAATTAGAAATCAGATTTCATTAAAATTGAATATAAAATTATGGAAATATGTCACAATGATATATTATAAACTTCATGTAGAATGGAAAAAGTTGATTTGCAAATAATACAAACCATAACAAATATTGTTATAAAAATAATTATCATCTTTCAAAAATTAATGATATAAATACAATGATAATAATATTGAGAGAAGTAAAACAATATAATTAACAAAATCTAAAATGGGAACACATACGTACATGGTGTCTGAATAATCAGAAAAATAATTTGATAAAATTTATTGTAAGCTGCATATTAACCTATATAAATCTTATAATATGCAAAAAAAAAAAAAAAAAAAAAAAAAAAAAAAAAAAACTTATCTATAATTGATATAAATATATAATTTTCAAAACAATAATGTGTACTTCATTAAAAATGTGGATAAAATATTAGCTAAAATGTAGAACTTTTTTATATACAATAATTTTAAAAAAATATAAAATTTCATTAAAACAGATAAACAAACATCACCAATATAACAGAACACCAAGAGTAAACAGATAGCTAATTGATGTTGCACTTAGAAGCAACAGGAGGTCTATTGGTGATAGACCTCATAGTTTTAAACCTGGGGTCAAAATATCAAATTAACTGGATATTTGTAAATATACATTCATCAATGGATGGGAAAATATTCATTATATAGAGATAACTTCACATTTCAATTGCAAAAGCGCAATTACACTCACAGTAAAATTTAAAATGGACGGAATTGCTAACAGCTATAAAAAAACCAGTGATAATCATTAACTCGATTTTGGAATGCACAATACTATATTTATCACAATGAAAACTAAATATTACATATCTTGAGTGTAGTTAATAAAATAACAAGTCAGTCCTTAAATATGTAATATTTGAACATGCTACTTCCCCCCCCCCCAATATATAAAATTCATTAGATATTTGTAAATATAAATTCTTCAAAGGACGGAAAAATATCCATTGAACAGAGATAATTTTATACTTCAATTGCAGAAGTGTAATTAGAAACAAATCACCGATATATAAAGAAATTATTGCTACAAAATAAAGCAGCCACAAATAATAGGACAATATTAAAAAATGAAGCTGTTATATGTGTCGAAGATGCAGTGCAATCAACAATTTTCATAGCCTGTAAAAATTCTCGACCTAAATAATTTCTATAATCTCTTCTTGATTCAGGTACTACTTTAAGTTGCTGCGTTGCATCTTGAAAAATTAAATCACTAAAGCCATCTTCAGAAACAAACATTTTAAATGTGAATTCTTCACTATATTTTGAGCCATAGTATTGCTGAGCATATAAGAATAAATCAATATAAGCATTTATATATTCTTTAGGTTTCATTCTGTCTGTGACAATAGCATTTGAGGCAACTTTTCCCAAATTACAGTTTTCATGCATATCATAGGCAGCTCTAGTACCATCTCTACATAGAAGTTCAAAATCATCAGGCATCATTGGCCTAGACCACCATTCCTGATTTTTCCCAGCAGTATTTTCTAAAATAGTAGTGTGCTTTACAAACGCAATTTCCCCACCTCCTTCAACAAGGCATCTCAAGGCACCAGTGTGGCCAAAGAAGGGCTCATGAGAACTTTTTGCACAAAAATAAGAACTTGATCCATGGCATAAATCACAAAGAGTACTGTATTCTGTGTCACCAATGGTATATTCTCTGGATAAAGCACCTGGAACACAGCTTTTTTGAAAGAATTCAGCTGCAGCATGAGCTGAATCACACCCATAAGATCGCATCCTTTCACTTGACAGCAGGAAACTCATCGGAATAACCCAACCAGCAGCCATTCCAATACCAGTGTGACAAGATCTTTTCCCTATTAAAAAAAATGACATATGCTTTTAAATTGTTTTATTTTAAAGTAATTAAGAAATATATCAATGTTTATTCAGTATACAA
The DNA here is from genome assembly GCA_019974015.1 of Nephila pilipes. Classification (NCBI taxonomy): domain Eukaryota; kingdom Metazoa; phylum Arthropoda; class Arachnida; order Araneae; family Nephilidae; genus Nephila; species Nephila pilipes. The sequence continues at coordinate 258,716 of BMAW01017421.1, forward strand.
GTGAACTAAAAGGATAGCTTTATCTTCAAGAATTTTTATTCAAAAGACAAAAAAAGATTATACAGTATACCTTAAAACAACAATTATACCAACGTCTAGGCATTTTTCAACAGCTCATTCAGTTGGGAGGCTTAGTCCCAAATTTTAGATCTGATATCCAATTAGTTTTAAAGATATTTGAGTCTCAAAATTTGACAGCTGAGGTGTGTAGTTAGTTTTCTTTCAATTTTGAATCATTTTTTCATTCTTATAAATAAAAACTATTTTTGAATAAATCCTAAATCAGTTCCTTGAAAGAAATGTTCATTTAACTTTCTCTACAAAAATAAATTATGTTTATGTTCTGCATTCTTTTCTGAGTTCTCACTATTAATTAAGTAATATTGAACAAAAAGGGTGACAAATAATAGTTTTCACATAAAGCTATCATTACTTAATATTCTAGCAGTTGAATGTTTTGAAATGATGACATTAAATAAAACAATAATTCTGAAAACCAGCATACTAACTAATATAAGACTTCGGAATAAAAGGGTTTTGAATACAGGTATTGCAGATTAAATTGAAGATTTTCTTAATGTATCAAATTATGTTATTAAGGATAAAGAAAATTTAATTTAGCATGTTGCTTTTTATCAAACAAAAAGTAAAAGACATTTCTTAAAACAGTTAACAACAAACTGCATTAAGTAGTAACTATGTTAACTAGAACAAGTTTCTTATATCTCTTTAAAGTAAACATGAGATCAGTATAAAGGGATATGTTCAAGTCTGGAACATAACTATTCAGCATTAGAAATTCTATATGCATATGAATTTGCATTTAATGTCAAGTAAAACTTTTAATAACTATATTATAAAAATTCTAGAGGAACATTTTTGAGAGACAATTAAAATATTTAATATTCTTAAAGATGTCAAAGCATATGGTTTGCAGAATGACAATGATATTGTTGAAATAGTAATAATTATTGAATTGTCTTATAATGGAAGCTGGCTGACAAGAGGACATACATCAAGCATTGGATTTGGATGTGTTATTGATTTGCTGACTAGATTTGTGATAGGTAATGAAGTGATATTAAAAAGGTGTGAAGAATGTCAGTAAACTGAACTTGCCCTTGGAGAAGACATTGCTGAATTGAGTACTGCTTGCTGTATCGAGTACAATTTCAGTGTAAAATGTTGGAATGTTATAATCACTAGAAACATTTCAGGACATAAATTGCCTTCTAATCAGTTCAATATAAAAACTTTTGGCTATTTTCACTGATTATAAGAGAATATATTTTTGAATAAAATCAGTGAAATACTGAATAACATAACAGAAACTAGTTTTATACACAAAGCAGATCATTTCTAATTTTAATATGTATTATTATTATTTTATATGATTGTATTTGAAACATTTACGAAAATATTAAATTGAAATTATCTGGTTTGGTCATAACCAATGTTACATAAAAACATTTTGAAGAAAAAGTAAATTCAATCATATTGAGTTAAAACAATGCTTTAGCACATTTTATAAGATGGGAAATCACATTAAAAATAGAGTTTTACAAACATTACTAGTTTTTGTTTTATGACAGCCTTTTTTCTCAGACTTTTATTTTTGTAGACGTATACATTTTCTATTCCTTAAGGCTCCCTCCCCCCATTTAAGATAAAAGTCTCAAAATATGTACCATAAAAATTGGCATGGATTTAGGTCTGAGAGTTCATATTACTTTTTTTTTTTAAAAATGTTGAATTTATACTTTTAGAGTTTTCATGCTTTTTTTTTAGAGTTTTCATGCTACAAAAATAATTATTAAAAAATTAATTAATGATTTAAATTATTAAATGACTTAAAAATAACTAGAAAATATTAAAAAGTGAGTATTTTACAAAAGTTTCAAAAACATAAGAAATGTAATTAAAATTTTTTTTAAAACAAAGGCTTGCCAAACTGATTTTTTTAATTTAAATTTTTGATTTTAATCGGAAAAAAGATCATTAATTATTTTTTATAATCTAGTCTCCATTCTTTTTTTTTTTTTTTAAAAAAAAAGTACCATTAGTCTAAATTGTAAATTTCTTTTAAAAAATGTGTACTAAAGAGACAATAATAATAATAGGGGAACTTATTCCAAACAAATTTTAATGCTATTACTTTATATAAATATTACTAAAGAAAAGAAAGTACAAATTACTCATAAATTAAAATAATGCCTATGAATAATGTGCAAAAGCAATGACACACAACATCACTTAACAATTCTTAAGTTTTTTGGAAACTCAAATAAAATTATTTATCTCACACACACTCACAAAACAAAACAAAAAAAACAAACATTAATTTTCACTAAAAAAAATCTCCTACTCCGAAAGACATGAAAATAATGGAAAATGAGAAGAAAAAAATATATAAGAGGAAAGAAAAAGTAAAGGGACAGCATGAGATAAATATATTAAGATAAGCCTCAAATAAATGAATTAGTATATATTTTGTAATATTAATAAATATGCGAGACAATAATTTTTTAACCCTTTGACAGCTAGGCAAATTAACAGTTTTAGCTTTCTTATTATGCACAGTACTATGATCAAACAGTCGGTGAAAGTGGCAGCTGTTTTCCCTTGAGTTGTTTTTGAAAATGTCACAATTTTTCTAAAGATGATACAGATAGCTTGCTTGCTTTTAAAAGATAGTCCTTAAAGAATTATTTTCAGTACATTGATGTAATATTTACAAGAATTGTAACTGGTCCTTTTAAATAATTCAATAAATGATAAATATTAGAAACATTAGTTTGTAAAATATCTAATAAATGTATGGAATTATAAGCTTTACAAAACAGTTAACTGTTATATTTACTTAAAACTCTTTTTATGTGCGATACACTTTAAAACATAGAATAATTCATTATATATATATCAAGATAAAACTTATTTTCATGAAAATTACCTAGCTTTCATTTTGAGCCATTTCAAAAACAAAATCTCACCAAATTACACAAAAATATTAGATTGTTAAGGTTTTCCCTCATTACGCAAAAAATTTTTTGTTACCCCTACAGCCATTTTTATGCTTTCAAATTAACTAAATTTTGTAGTGGGTACTGTTTGTAAAATGAACAATGCTGGGTAAAATACATAGACGAATTCAGTTCATCAGCGCACATTGGTTGAAAAGTTTCTCTAGACAAGTAAGACTTGGCAGCAACCATTTAGGTAGAAAAACTGTGGACAAGCTGAACTCATCTGCAAGTATTAAAGTGTGCTATTCAAATGCAAGCTGGGCTCCTTCATAGCCATCAAAGAGGAAAAATATATTGGAACTTGTGCTGTGCTAAAAAAACCCCTTCAGCATTATACCTATCAAAACACTAGATTTGAGATTATACTTTTTATTCTACTTCTTTATCAAAAACTATTACTCCTATTGCAGCTCCATAGTTTTAAAAAATGCACAGTATAAATAAAATTTAATAACAAATAATTTGAATAATCAAACCTTTTAAGTACAAAAGATCTGTGTCTTTGTCTGGTTGTCTAGCTACAGCGATGACATAATATGAAGGCTCCTCTAAATCATATTGCTCAGCAACAATCGGCATAAGATTGTAATTTCTGCAATAAAGTAGAAAATTTCTCAAACTCTTAAATAGTTTAAAAATAATTTTTAAAAAGTATATGCAACTTACTGTCCAGCTCGATAAATATCTCCTGCATCCAACACTAAAAGATCAGCTGCATTTTCTCTTATCAACTGCATGCATTTTATTTGACTAAAACCTTTAATACAAACTAAATCAGGTCTTAGCATTCGAGCACGAAATGCTGTTTTCATTTTCTGGCATTTTCTCATTTCTTGGTCAGACACAACACACAGCCTTGCAGAAGGGATAGGACATTTTTGTAATTTCTGTTGAAATGTCTTTTCAACACTTCCTAAAAGTGAAAAGGTATAAAGCACCTTAAATGAAAGTTCCAATACCAAGAAATAAAATTGTTACAATACATTTTAATAAAATACTGCTCTCTATTATACAATAAGAGAAAACATATCAAATTATAAAAAATCAGTCAAAGAATTTATTATTGGTATTTTTTTCAAAATCTTTTTTAAAATCTCAGAACTGGTCGTAAAATTCTGTACCACAACTACTATTTTATTGAAAATTTTAGATTTGATGCATTTTTTTAAAATCTAATTCTGATTAATAGCTCTAAATATTCAAAAGAAAATTTTTAAATTTTATGGAGTTTATGAAGCTTTTTGGCATGAACAGAAATTGATAAGTGTAAGAAATTGAAAAAATAATGGTTTATAAAAATTATTTGAAATTCAATAATTTTAGTGTAAGAATCTATGTTTTGATGAAGATTTGGAGGTATCTCCAAGTATTTATTATTGCAAAATATACTGACCATCAACACTTAGTATTCTACTTATTACTAGTTATTTAATAGTAATAAATTTAGATTTTAGAATTTCTTTCACTTTTCCACTGTTTACACATGTCGAATTTGACACACAAATATTTGAATATACAAATGTCAAAAAAGATGAGTACAGTTTTAATTAATAACCAATAATGTAACACTGTATTGTAGAAGTCTTTTTTTTTTTCATTATCATATTTGAAAAGCAGTAAAAAAGTGTCTTAAGTAGGCCATGCTGTTTTCTTAGTATATTAACATTTAAAGTATATCAGTGAAATAATTCTGAAATACTTCACTAATAATAATAATGATCATTTATGCATTTTATTAAGAGGATTAGTCCATTCACTAGAAAGTAATTCTACCAATTCGAAAATTAAGAGGTGATCATTTAAAAATTCATTTAGAAGCAAATAAAAAATTCAACTATTACAAATATATTGAAAGTTAAGATAGAAAGAGGTTAGAAGTTAAAGCTACAAATAATAATAAAATAACACTTATAAAATGATCCCAAATATAAATTAAAATTATATAAACATTAAAGAAAATGAGGTTATGAAGGGATTTGCCAAGATCATATTAGCAAATTTTTATGATAAAAAGAAATGTATCTACAGATACATTTCTCCTTATCAGAAAAAATTTGAACAATTTTTCTTTAGATATAACGGATCTTTCAAAAAAAAGCACATCTCTCTTTGCAAGTTATACAATATGCATTTACTTAAAAATGAAAATGACAATATTTAAAAATATGTATGCCTGTTCTCAAAATATCTCCATGAAATTATAGTTTATCTTTATCAGGAATGTTTTCTAGTATATACAATTATGTTAATTGAAATAAAAAAATGTTACTTTTAGGATTTAAAAATAATACATATATATGATAAACAATAATATAAATACATATGCAAAATAAACACAATTAAATTTTTCCATATCTATATATTAAAATAACAGGTCAATTGAAAAGTCCACGGCCTGACACACAGATGGCACTACTAGAATTAAATCCATGTTTTTTAGTTAGCACTAACCTCCAAGGTGAACAGCCTCTAGTCACTAGAACAATGTTGGTAAGGGAAGTCGGCAAATTCGATCGTTAACTTCGGGATAAGAATTGGCTCCGGGGGCCCCGTTCGTCGGGCTGTGTATCCGAAGCCCTGTTTGCGTACCGTTCGGACTGGGATCCTCTCAAATATGCGTTAAATTTGACAAATAATAATAAAATATGAGTGTATAAATTTGACAGCTGTCGGATCATTAGTTTGTGAATTATAGCATTTTGAGTGAAGCAACTTTTGTTATTGTGAAAAAAATGGATAAAAAGGAATTTCGCGTTTTGATAAAATATTGCTTTTTGAAGGGAAAAAATACAGTTGAAGCAAAAACTTGGCTTGATGTCGAGTTTCCGGACACTGCCCCAGGAAAATCAAACATCAAGGATTGGTATGCTAAGTTTAGACGTGGTGAAATGAGCACTGAAGATGCAGTGGACGCCCAAAAGAGGTTGTTACCAACGAAAACATTAAAAAAGTCCACAAAATGATTTTGAATGACCGTCAATTGAAATTGAATGAAATAGCAGACACTCTAAATATATCAACTGAATGTGTACATCATATCATTCACGAATATTTGGGTATGAGAAAGCTCTGTGCAAAGTGGGTGCCGCACGAGCTCCCTTTTGACCAAAAACAACGACGAGCTGATGATTCGGAGCAGTGTTTGAAGATGATCAAGCGTAATAAACCCGAGTTTTTGTGTCGATATGTGACAATGGATGAAGCATGGCTCCATCATTTCACTCCGAAGTCCAATCGACAGTCATCCGAGTGGACTGCACACGATGAGAGTGGAAAATAAAGAAGGATTGCTAGGGGATGTGTCACCCGTGCTTACCAAAGACAGTAAACCCCATAGGAAAGAAAAAGATCGCTAGGGTGCTTCAGGACCATGATGCTCTTACTTACATAAAAAGGTAAGTTACTGAGGTCCCCTGATCTAATCCCCAGGAGGAGGGTGTTTGGCTATACCCCCCGATGCTGGGTACCCATTTTAGTCTCCTCTTATGACATGCATGAGCTACAGTGGGACTACTGTCATTCCCGGTCACCACTCAGGTCGTGGAAAAATTGGGATGGAAAGACTTTTTAGCTTTGTTGATAATTAAATTGAACACACACACAAATAAATATTTATTAAGATATTTCATTAATTTTAATGACTCATTTTATAACAAACAAGTAACTCTAATTATAAAAATCATAGAAATATTTTGTTCAAAAGGAAACAAATATATAATAAGAAGTAACAAAAATAATCATTACTTACCTAAGTAACCAGAAAAGGTTTGTTGATTTTCTTCAAGAGGAACAAGATTTATGGTTAAATCTTGAAATAGTAGGTTCCTGCCATCATATTTTTCATTATAACCAAACAATGTAAAGGAATTGATAGTTGGATCTGGATTAGAATCATCTGTTGGCCATCTTCTTCCAGCATCCTGCCATCTTCCTCCAAATTTTGAGGCAGCTTGCTATTTTAAACATTTATTTTTAAAAAATTTTGAACATCAAGATAAACTTCACTAAAAAGCACAATATTATGCATACTACAAGAACTCACTAAAGAATAACTTACAGTCAAAAATCTTTGATATAAATATTTTCGCTCTGGATGAGCAGCAGATGTTGTTACTACAGCATGAGATGGAACATATCCCCAGTTACAATTTTTGTATGAATCCACATTTGCAGTAAATCCAGTAGGGCAAATGAGTTTTAATTGATTTTTGCGAGGTCCTTTATAATTTTCAGAAGAAGTCATTTCATCTACTGTTGTATGCTTCAAAAAAGCAATATCTCCACCATTTACAAAACAGTTAAATGCTCCATCAAAATTTGCATATGGGTCACTTCCAGAGCAACGGGTACTTTTGTCACCAGCACAAAGGTCACACATATGCATAGGATTATCACCTAAAACACAAAATAGTAAAAATTAAATTTATTAACAAACATAATACCATAGAAATATTAATAAAATAAGTTTTAGATACAGAAAAAAGCAGAATTATAGTTAATATTAAACATACATTATCTAAATAATTAACATAGAAAATGCAACATCATGAAGTTTGGTTGCACATATATTTAAGCACATGATATGAAATGCAAATTTCTCATGTGATTAGTCAGTGAGATAAAAGAGCAGGAAATGCCAGACGAGTCCACAACTTTTATATTTTGTCACCAAGATAACACATTTATCGAGCTATTTTTCATATCAGAAGACACATGTAGTTGAAGAGATGGCTGGCTGATGACACCAGTTAGTTTCGACTACCAGGTGTGTTCCTAAAGGATTTGATTTTAGGCCTATGAACAGCTGATTGGTTCTTCTGTCATATCACAGATGAAACAGACCTATAAGCATTTACTGTTCAAAGGACATGGAGAAAATGATGTAAGCCAGGAATGAGGATCACATTAAGGGCATTGGTGCATCTAGATGGGTGTCAGAATTCTTGGATCAAGGCTTACAAAAGCATGTAGTAGTGGCCCCATAATCCACAAGTGTCAACATTTTACAGGATGTATTAGATGCTTCTATTAATATGTGTACTGCCATTGACACACAGACAACAACAAAACATATTGCAAAGATGTCAGGCTAAAATCACTTAAGCAACCAAGTGGAAAAATATTGTGCTCAGCAACAAGTTACTTCTTTTTAAAAGGGGACAGTAGCCAAATGAGAATATAAAATGGAGATAGGTCCAATCCTACTGAAACTGTTGAAGACTACTGCTCAACAATGAGATATCCTACTGCTTGATAATGAGGGTTTGGAGTGCCATGACTATGAGTAGCCAGTCTCCTCTAGTTTGTATTAGAGGCACAATAATGAAATATCAGAAAAGTGCTGCAGCTAATTTAGACATGCAGAGATCAGTAAACAAGATATTCACATGCTTCCTTGGCCAGTGATGTTTCCAGATTTCTCACCCATCAAACATGTATGGGATGTAATTAGCCATCTGTCCCAGACTCATTTGGTGGATGAACTGTGGAGTATGGTTGAAAGCATAAGGTCAACCATCTCTCAGGACACGCATCTGTATGCTTATTTCATCTATATCTCAAAGGGTTATTGCTTGTATCTGTGCAAGAATTGGTCCTACTACCTATTGTATGATGGATTACTCTATTGACATTATTTATTAGAAAATCAAATAACTTATTTTTAAATTCAAACAGAAAATTTAACAATAAGCTAGAATTTTTTAAAAAAATAGGGGGGGAAATTCATAAAATGATTAACATTTAAAAAACAACAACTTATGTTAATACATTCAGTCAATAACTTCAGACAGTAAGTAAAAGTAGTTGCTTTTAAATTAAATAGTTACAAACAACAAGCAACACTGCAGAAGCAAAAAATAATTTCTTGAAAATTATCAGAATTTAATGATGTAAAATTAAAAATCAGAAGATTAATAAATTAAATTTCAGGTATTCCTCAGAAATTTTAATAGAATTTTCAGTAAGAGGGAAAAAAAAAACCCGCAAAAGATTTTACAAAGTTATTACATTTAGAAAGTTCACTTTAAGAGTCATTAATAATTTTTTCTTTGAAAATGAGACAAAATCAACATACTAATCCCCTTTAAAAAGATTTCAGATAAAAAAAAAAAGTTATAACTCCTCACATAATACCTCCATCCTTGAAAAACTGAAATAGGAATTCCTTGTACATTTTTGAATTACGATACACTTTACATTAACACAAAATACTTTTTTGTTTCATAAAATATGTCAAAATTAGAAAAAGCTTTGGTATAATTCAAATATCATTACCAGTTGGATTGTATTTATCAATGAGTGAATTAGGAGCACAGCTAGGTCCAAAGAATGCTGCAGCTGTTTTTATCAAATTATTGCAATCTGTAACTTCAATAATATCTTTATCAATGAGAACAGAAATTGGAATGACCCATCCAGCCATCTGTCCAATGCCAGGGAAGCAAGCTTTTTTCCCTCTTAAATCAGCAAGTGTTCTAATGTCTAAGGATTCCCGAGCAACAACAACAGCATAATAACCTGAAGTTTCATCTGTAATAATAAACACATTGTTATTTTGTTTTCTCCCAAAATGTTATAAACATTTCTATCACTAAAAAGAAATATTTACTACCATGTTAAAAAATTTTAAAAAATTACTTTAAAATGTAAATAGGCAATCACCATTACTGAAACTACTACCAACAATTTGACAGATGAACTGTAAATGAATTTAATGTGAAGCCATTTTAATACATAAACAGGGTTAGCACAAATGAAGAACTAGATTTTAGAAGTTTGTATTTTCGAAGCTATTACACATATTACAATAAGTGACATGAAATTAAAGAAAAATATACCAAGTTTTTTTTTCTACCATTGGTCAACAGATGGCAGCCCATCCAAAGAACATTGTGAAAAAAATCGAAAAATGGCAACAGTGACATAGAAGAGTTTTTTTTGTATTAGAATATGGAAGGGTTTTTTCTAGTTATTTTTAAGTAACATGCTTTAGAAATCTTTATGGAAAGGAAGCACTAAGTCACAAGAACATTCTGTGTGGTATTGGTAATTTAAAGATACAGGATGTTTCTACAAAAAGAAAAGCAGTGGCTATCAACGCTTCTTGGAAGAAACGGTGGAAAGGATGAGGCTGAGTTTTGTTCAAAGCCCACAATAGCTACCATCCATGAACATAGAATTCCCCAGAAAATTGTACGGAAAAATTTTGAGAGGAGAAAAAAAAAAAAAAAAAAAAAAAAAAAAAAAAAAAATCATTAATT
>BMAW01017421.1:269100-281605 GCA_019974015.1 Nephila pilipes
AAAAAAAAAAAAAAAAAAAAAAAAAAAAAAAAAAAAATCATTAATTTGAATTTTGTATTTGCATACAAGAGAAATTGGAAAGTGAAAATTTCATAAATAATCTGATTTTCTCAGATGAAGCAACATTCCGATTATCAGGAAATGTCAATCATCATAATGTTAAGGGTGAGGAGAAGTGAAATTGTGCAGTTGCAAAGAGATTCGCCCAAAGTGAATGTTTTTTGTGCTATGTCACAAACAAAATTGTTTATGAGCCTTTTTTCAATGCTGAAAAAACGTAACAGGTAGAAATTATCTGGACATGTTGCAAATTTGGTTATTTCCACACTTGCATTAGGATAGCATAAATTTAGAGTTTAAACAGGATGGAGCCCCTGCCCATTGGTCTTTACATGCACGTGCATACTTAAATGAAGAGCATCCACACCCATGGATTGGGTGTGCAGGTGACAATAATTTACCCTTAATCGTATGGTCATCAAGATGCCCGGAAATTATGACACAAGACTTCTTTTTAAGCATTACCATTGCTGAAAATGCTGCAAGAATTTAAAAGACACATTTGAGCAGCACTAGGAATAATTGATAATGCGATACTACAAAATGTGTGGAACAAACTTGATTCCAGATTAGATGTTGTCGTGTAACAAAAGACACATATCAAATATTTGTAACTGAAAATAAAACTTGGTACATTTTTCTTTAATTTCACATATCACTTATTGTAAAATATGTTATAGTTTCGAAAATACAAATATTTAAAATATGGTCATTCATTTATGATAATCCTGTATCTTGTGTCACCTGTTTTTCAAGTATTTTTAAATTCAATTTCATGAGAAATAATTATAAAAAAATCTATAGAATGGAAACAATAAGGCAAGTTTGACAAAACATATAAAAACAATTATTTGGCATTAGGTAGTTCTTTCCAGAGTTTTCAATGCCAAACTTTAGTTATACCATAGAGAAATGATAACTCCAAAAGCTTTAGCAAATGTATAATATTTCGTTCATTTATTTAAGAATTATAATAAATTAACTGGATAAAACTGCATTTTAAATAGGGCGATAAAGAATACTAAAAATGACAAACAAATTGCATTAAGTATCTTTTGCACAAACACTGATATAATTTCAAGATATTAAGTGTTCAAAATCCAAGATTTATTTACAATGGATTTCATTAAATGAACAAATGAAAACTAAAATCAGGCATTCAGATAATCAATAAAAGTAACAGTATATGCAGAGTTGAGGAATGAAACATTATTAATTTTTAAGACCTGTTTACAAGAACTTAACACAAATTCATAAATTTCACACCACTATAGCCTTTAAGACATAAAGACAATCTGTTCAAAAGATTTTAAGTTGTATGTTTTCCATGGTCTTATGAGAAACTAAAATTAGGAGTAATGTCATTTGAAAAGATTTTAGTTTTTATCAAGGATCCAATGTAAAGTTACATTGGACAATTAGTAGTAATTACACACACAATAAAAACTAAAATTATCCATTATAAACATCAATAAAAATGCACTTAAATTTGAGGATGTAAGAAACAATAGATGATTAATGTTGGCTTTTAACCATACAGAATCAAATATAGATGGAGTACTTAAGTCATATAAACCAGGGTTGGATAAATAGCAGTTTATATAAGAATTTTTTGTGGCTCATCATGACAGTAAAAAAAACCTGCCTTGAACAGTGATTTCCTTCCCAGGCTTGAATGAAGATTCATTTCCCCCCACTAGGATAGCCATATTAATACACATATGCAGCATAGATATGATGCTCAAAGCTTTTCTGGTTGATCTGATTAATTTACATTTTGTCTCTACAACAATACATAAATTAATTTCCAACTTTAGTGAAACCACAAAAACTCCGAAAGAACATAAAATTGGAAACGAATGTCATGTGTTTAATGAAGAATGGACAAACAAATATATCTTTGGTAAAACATGGAATAAAGCAGTGTGTTTATTGAGATGAAATGTTAGTTGTATCGAAATATTGCTACAGAAGGAATTCATGGAAACTTACAATCTTATTAAATGCAACAAGGCTTTTTTGGATGGCAAGTTCATTAAGCATTGTATGGTTGTGTACCAGCATATTGTGCTTGGATGTAGAAAGAAAATTTCAAAGCATTTCACTGTCAAGATGTACTATAGTGAGGAGCATTGACTCAATTAGCAACAAACTCTTAGAACATCTGAAGATTGTGAGCAAAGATTTTGTTTTGTTTTCTTTGGCCCTAGAAGAGAGTAAAATAACAAAGACAGCACAATTACTCATTTTTATGCCAGGAATTAATGAAAATTTCATTATCACACAGGAATTATTTGGCATAGAATCAATAAAAGATGTATCCACAGGTCAGTACACACCCAAGCAGGTCAGGACCTGCTTGGGTGTGTAGTGAATTGTGAGAAGAAAAATGGCAAGCATAACAGATGGGACCTAAGCTTTCAGTGGAAAAGAAATTTAGGCATGGTTAAGCTTTTAAAAAGACAAGTACATAATGCAGACATTTATATTTATTTTGTCTTTTCACTAATTTTTGCATCAGGAGAGCCTTTGTAAAACTGCTGTGGACTTAAAAAAGGGGTAGATCCTATTGTTAATGCGATGAACAAAATAAGAGTATAAGGAACTCTACCATCGACACTCCAAATCTTTTCTTGAGAATGAGGAAGCAAAATATGAAGATGTAATTTAACGTAAATTGTGAGGTGGTTGATCCTGGCCGAAGTGATAAAAAGAGTCTGGGCATTGCAGCATGAAATCCTCTTATCTTTGGACTTGAAGGAGATATGAGATAATGTTTACAGCTGATGCATTTGAGAAATTGAAAGAACTGACTGTGACATTGTAAGGAAAGGGATTGTTTGCACATGAAGTGTAGAAGTATGTAAAATCATTCAAAGCAATACTAGGTCTAATGGTAAGGCAAGCAAGTGAAGGCAATTTTTGTCATTTTCCTTTATGCCTGACAGTGCGTATAAGTGTTTCAGCTAAGATAAGGGATAATCTGCAGTTTGGAGGATGAGGTCAGTAGACAATTTCAAGACTTTAAGAATATTGAGTCTAAATTCAGATTGCTCACTTATCCCATCACTGCTGATATTGACACAACACCTGAGGAGCTGCAGCTTGAACTTATGGAGAGAAGTCAGATCACAATGTAAAAGAAATGTTTTATGTTGCAACATTAGTTGAGTTTTACAAATCTTTGTCAACTGAAAAATTTCCATGTATGAGGAAATTTTCTGGGAAAATTATACTACATTTGGGAGTACATATATTTGCGAGCGAAAATCAACAAGAGTAAATAAAGATGCTCTTTGACAAGACATCAACTTGCAGGCTGTGATGAGAATTTCAACAAGCAATCTCACTCATGTTTTCAAATAAAATTGTAAAAAAGTGTGATAGGGTACATCCGTCTCATTAAACTGTGGGAATTGTTCCACTGCACAACAGCAGCATCACCTACAATGCAGATTAAGATGTCAGAGGGCAAGGTAGAAGCATGCAGAAATGTGTGTCTTTTTCTTTAATTTTTCATCATTTAACAAACTATTTTTCCTCTTAAAATGAACTTGGTTCTTTGCTACATACCAATGCCAACCTCCACATGGGAGGTCGGCAAACAAACCAGAAGTTAAAGTTGAATTAAAATTTAAGAAGCAAAATGAAACTCAATATGTGAATTGGCCAAAGGGTTTGCTTTCCAAAAATCATGAACGCTCGCCTTCTTCACTAAGTACAGATGGCACTTGTGAGCATTTTTAAGTGCGGATGATTCTTATTTTATTAACAAGTTACGAAAATTGATATCTGATATAATACCACTGTTCTGTTGCGATTGTTCCAATAACTGTGAAAAATCAATACTAAAAGAGTAATAACAGACAATTAATGAAATATTACAAAAATTTAGTTGTTAAACATTATATTATTTAACAATGCATTTGATCGTAACACAAGAAAAAGAAATTGAGACGTTTTTCCTCATTCCCCACTGATTTCAATATTGAAAATTGCAAGAAATTAATATCTGATTTTTTTTCTATAAATGATTTAGTTTGTGTTTTTAATGTGTTAGGTCTGTATACTAAAGGTAATAAAGAAGCACTCCTTCTTAGACTTTTTTAATTGTTATAGAATTTACACAAATTAGTCCTTAAACTCTAAATTGCTAAGCAGTGATTCTGAAATTTCTAATGACATACTTTTAAAAAAGTATGACATAAATCATACTTTCTTTCCCCCCCACTGTAATGTCTAATGCATTGAATCATAATATGTCTGTTGATATTTTCAACCCTTCCCTTTATTTTGTTTTGAAATATCTCGGAAATTCTCATTGAAAGTTTACTGGTTCTGATACATGTGATGTAAAATGTTTTATATAAGACTGAGGAGAATTATTTTTTCTCATCTCTGAAAGAACAGCAAAAAATAATTTTTTGCCAAAACTTTGATTGAAGGTCAGGCAGAGTTTTCTACATAAGCAACAATCTCAGGACATGGCTTTCATTTAAAGACACAGTTTTTTAAGAATTTTGCTATCATTTAAATGCTGCTGAAATTCATAGACAGTTAAGTAGACGTAAATTACATCAAAATGAATCCCTATCCAAATTTTTTATGGCAATTAGAGAACTCGCAAATGTTTCCTATGAAATTACTGATGATTCTTCCTTTGAATACTGTATAAATGGCATACATGATTACCCATTAAATAATGCTATTTTATATGGTGGGCTAAATCTATTTAATAATTTAAAAAGAAACTTCCTATTTAATAAAAAATAGAAAATGAAAGAAATAAGAAACTCTTTCCATAAACAAATAATTGTATTTCTTAATATGTATGCATATATTATTCTGATTATACCTTTACTGGCTCACCTGAGGTCAGGTGATATCATCAGATGGCCAATTGTGGGAATTGTTCCGCTGCATAACAGCAGCCCAACCTACAATGCAGATTAGGATGCTAGAGTGTGAGGTATAAGCTCACAGAAATGCTTGACCATCTTTTTTTTTAAAATTTTTTTTCATCACTTAATAAACTATTTCCCCCCTTAAAATAAGCTTGGCTCTTCAAAATACCAATGCAAATCTCCACAAAACTGATTTTAAAATTAAATGTTCTTCCAGCTATAGATAATATGAAATTAAAACAATAAACATAACTAACTATTTTATTTAATTCATATTTACTGATTTTCATGGTATAATTTATATCCTTTCTGAAATGCAAAGTTAAAATTACCTACCCCTGTTATAAACTATTATATTTTCTTTATAATCAAGAAAAATTCTATTTTTATTCATCCATATTTTCTTTTCAGTAAAAGTTTAATTTCAAAATTGAGAATGAGAGAAAAAATACATCAATAATAATAGCAAACATACCAGAGCCATAAACTTCAGCCATAACAGGCACTAAACTGTTATAACGACCTGCAATGTATACTTCTCCAGGGTCTAGAGTAAGCAAGTCAGCTCGACCAGTATCAATCAAATCCATGCATTTATCTTTGTCAGTTGCTTGTTGACAAGATAGAGTTACTTTGAGACTAGCAGTTCTATTAACAGCTCTAGAAAAATCAGCACATTTTCTTTGCTCCGCAGTACTAACAGTACACCAGGCAATGCTGTTCAAATCATGGGTTACAGCTGGGGGGAAAAAATGACATAATAAAAATAAAGTATAAATATTTTAGCACTGTATTCATTTCAGACATATTTTATTTTTGATTTCACTATTATCTTTCATTTAATGCCTGTTTAATAGCAATATTAAAACGTATTTACTTTTCACCATTGATTTATATATAATTTTTAATACTTTTTTTCAATTAGTCTCCATTGAAAATTTAATTTTTAATAATTTAAGAAAACATAAGAGGAAAAATTTGAAATTTAAAAAGCTATTTTTCAGTTGATACACAATGATTAAAAAAAAACATCATATGATTAAAAAATTGGTTTCAACATTCAAAGGCTTATTTTAAAATGCAATAAAATATACAGAGCAGAGGAAACAAAGTTTAGAGTTCAAGATTCAAGTTGGGTAAAGGATGTCCCCTTGGAGATAGGCAACTTTTGGGAGTGATAATGATTTAAATGCGGTAATTTAGGTTATGGTAACCCTGATGCATATAATTTGAAAGAAATTTGCATATGTCACACATTCTCTATCCTTGATTGTTATTTGTTAAAAATGGCACATGATTGTTATTTATTTAATAACTAAGAGACGATATTTTTAGAATACCATACAATTTTTTTTGGCCATTTCTTTGTTAGATCAAGAATTTCTATTTGTTTCTTTGGTGAAGTGTAGTTAAAGATTGCAGCATGTCGGAAAAATATAATTTACATTTTTTTTATGATTTGGAAAGAAAGGGTAAAATGAATGTTACACAGTGGTGTATAGATAAAAATTTAATTGTGCAAAAGGTTGAATGTTCGATCTGCAAGAAAGATATGCGCTTGGTTAAAAAAAAACGCTATTTGCGAATTGCAGTTTAAACATTTTTTGGTGCCGAAACTCAGGACCAGACTTTAGATAAATAGTGAATGAAACAAATTATTGTGAATGCAGAAAATTCAGTATTAGGATAAATAGCAAACTGATTTCTGAACATTTAATATTCTAAAATGAATATTGAAGTTCTAAAAAAGGCTAGATCCACTGTCAGACAAGCTGCAACTGAAATTAAAATTAATAGAAAATGAATTGCATTAAGAGGAAAAGTCAATTGATATCATAAAAAGTCAATTGATATCATATCTTGAATCATGTAAACTCGAAGAAGTTGAAAAGGAAATCGAAAAACAACAGGAATATAAAGATCATATCATTATGTGGAAAGTATGTGCAAACAAAATCTTGCGTCAGAGAGAAAACGAAACCAGAAGTTACCCCACAGAGAAAATTAATATCATTGAAAAAAATGTTGAGAACAAAATTATTACAGTAAAACTTCCTCACTTACAGATACCTCAGTATGATGGAAATATATTAAAGTTTAACGAATTTTATTCTCAATTTGAAGAAGCTATACATAAAAATTCAAATCTTAATAAAGTAGAAAAGTTTAATTATTTAAAATCGTATTTAACTAATGAAGCTGAAATAGCTATACGAGGTTTGGCGTTAAGATCAAAAAATTATGAGGTAGTGTTAAACATACTAAAAGAAAGATTTGGCCAAAAAGATATAATCATAGATGCGCATATATCTAGACTCCTGAATCTGGGTACAGTGTGAAAGTGTTACGATATAATAGGGTTGCGTAAACTTCTGTCCGAATGCGAAATGCACATTAGAGGTTTAAGAAATAATGGTATGAACCCGAACAATTACAGTTGCTTATTGATCCTGTATTGTTAAAATCAATTCCCAGGGATTTATTGTTAGAATTCACTCGCAGAACTCATTCCAAAAACGAAATTTCTGAATTATTAGAATTTTTACAAGCAGAAATACAGTGCCATGAAAGGAAAGAGCATTTAATTAAAGAATTTAGTTCGAATGACGCGGAAACACGATAAGAAACAAAATAGAAAATAGTGAGAAAAAGAAATTTCAATACAATGTTCCTTCCACTTCGGCATTTGTTGTTGATGTCAAAAAATGTATATTTTGTGTAGACCCTGTAAATGAACATGATTCCATTTCTAGTCTCTTATCAATTGAACAGTGAAAATTATCCGAAAAAATGGAATTTGTTTAGCATGTCTTTCAAAGGGACATATATTCAAGTTTTGTAAAACAAAATTAATCAGCAAAAAATGTAAGAGTAATAAGCACAGTGAATTAATTTGCGATAATCCTCCCGTTTCCTCCCCCCAATAGAGTCAGAGAAAGGCGACAGCCAGGCTGAAAAAATGCAGAGTGTTTTGACTTCAAAGGTCGTAAATAAACATACCAAAAGTAGTAAGGTTTTACTTGAAACATCTACAGCTGAGATATTAAGTAGTTCACAAAATAAATAAATAAATGTAATTCTTGACAACACATCTCAGAGATCCTTTCTAAAAAAGGAAATAGCTGAAGAATTAAAATTACCCATCATTAGACAGGAATGTTTATTAGTTTATACTTTTGGTTCTCGCAAACCTATAAACAAGACATATGATGTTGTACAGATAACCATTTGCAATTCCCGTGACCCTGAAAAGAAAATTGTTATTGAAGCATTGCTGACAGATATATTTTCCAAATCGCCCATTAAAACATAAACAAATAAATTAATGAGAGTACTCAAGAATAATTATTCTTAAATATCGAATATAAATGAATCATGCGGATGTGAGATAGACTTACTTATCGGAGCACAATACTTTTGGGATATTCATTCAGGGGACAAAGAACGATTAAACAAATTCAATGGGAATAAATTATACATATAATGATTGTTCTAAATTCGATAAAGAATTTATTTCTAAATTCGAAAGTAATTTGAAATTTAAAGATGGAAAATATCAAACTAAATTATTTTGGGATGGGGTGCCCAGAATTTGGAGAATAATTTTTCCACAGAAAAATGTAGGTTTGATAATTTAAGTAATAAAATGAAAGGAAACAATTGGGTTTATGATGAATATAAGAAAATTTTTCAGGAACATTTAAATTTGAATATTGTTGAGGAGTGCACTTCTGATTTGCAAAATAATTCATATTATATGACTCATTCTGCCGTATTTAGATCTGATAGGGAGACTACGAAAGTTAGATTAGTCTTTGATGCGTCATCGAAGGGAAAAGAATGCAAATCTCTAAATGATTGTCTGTCTTCAGGACCAGCCTTGAACCCTAGTATTTTAGATGTTCTCTTAAAATTTTGTAAATATCAATATGCTTTTAGTAGTGATATTCAGGAAGCATTTTTGACCATTGGTATTAATGAAAAAGATTTTTTTGGTTTCCAAATAAAAATGATTCAAAATTGTACAAAATTTTGAGAATTACTTGTGTGCCTTTTGGAGTGACATCGAGCCCTTTCATACTTGCAGTGACTATTAAGTTCCACATTCGAAAATATAGCCAGAATCAGGAGTATCGTGAAACTTATGGAATGCTTAATTCAGCTCTATATGTAGATGACCTCTTTTACGGTGCCAATACAGTCGAAAAAGTTTTAAAACTTTCACGGAGTGCTGTAGAAATACTTAAAGATGCGAACACGAATTTAAGAAAATTTAAAATGAATTCAAATGAGTTGAGGAGTTTATGGTGCAAAAGAAGCATTTCTGAGGCGATGGAGTCAAATGAACATCCTACAAAGTTATTAGGAATAATCTGGAATACTGTAGAAGACACTTTTAAGTTAGATGTACAACCCTCTTCTTGACATGGCTGAGGATTTGTAGAATTCTAAGCATAGTGAACTTCAAACTACATCTACCATATTTGATCCAGTTGGTTTTGCTTCACCCTTTATAGTAGTCATTAAATTATTGATGCAAGAAATCTGGGAAAGAGGACTAGGATGGGACAATGAATTATCCACAGAGTTGAAGAAAAAAATGGGAAAATTGGTTTGCTCAGATATATATATTGAAAAACTTAACAATTGAAAGAAAGTATTTTTCCCTTACATTTGAGTTAGCTAAAGAACTCAAACTTCATATTTTTTCCGATGCAAGCCCTAGAGCATTTGAAGCTGTATCATATTTTCGTTATGTGAGAAGCAATGGTAGTATTGAGATTAGTTTCATTACAGCAAAATCAAGAATATCACCTCTTAAGAGGTTAACACTACCTTGACTTGAAATGCTAGGAGCTGTAGTAGCTGCAAAAATTTGCAGCCATTTAAAAACAACATTGTTGTTACCAGTTAATGAAGTTTATTTGTGGAGCTATTCCTTAATCACTTTTCATTGGATAAAAGGAACCGCTTCTAAATGGAAACTGTTTATAAGAAACAGAGTTTCAGAAATCCAGGATTTAAAGGATTCTGCTAATTGGTACCACTGAAGAGGTATAGCTGTAGAAGTGGTATACCACTGAAGAGGAATCCTGCAGATTATGTTTCTCAAGGATCAGCTGCAGAAAAGCTTATATCTGACCCAGTTTGGTTGAAATGTCCAAATTGACTTCAACTAATGAAAGAAGAAAGGCCAACAGGGCCCAAGCATGATACTTTTCCAGAAGTATTCTCATTTTCCACTGCTTACATCATGCAAGTTTGGCGACCTTTCTAGGAAGTCAACAAATTTCAATGTCATCGCTGAAGGGGACACCCTATTCCAGACTAACCAAGTTCAATATTTTTCAAAGTTTTAATTTTTTTCAGATCAAGTTTAATCTTAAATATTATTTCACTAATATTAATCACAATTAACACTTTGCAATAATGTGTACAACTGGTGGTACATGATACATATCACTGTCATGCACCATCAATGATATACTGCTGTATGTTGAAATCAACTGAATTTAAGAAAAACTTTTAAATTAAGTATGTGAGTCCAAGTGAAGTATGTCATCACCAATGTGTTAAAAATATTTAAAAATTTCACATTTGTTTCAAAAGTAGAAAATGTGTTCATATTTTTAAAAAAATGCATACAGAAGTGCAAAGTACAAAAATAAAAATGTATGTTATGGCATTACTGGGATATCATCGAAACTTCTTAAGTATATGAAATTTGAGAATGAAATAAAGTTAATATCTACAACAAATGATATATTCCAGGCATGAAATAGTAAGTAAAGACATGCAAGAGCCAAACAAGGAATAATTACAATTCCTCACATTAGAAAGTGATTACAGATTTCTTTGAATATAAGTAATATTTCAAGATACTGCATGAATCATTTGACTGGTATTAGTTATCCTCCCAATGTATTAAGTTTAGCGAGGTAAACCACTCATAAAAAACTAAAATTAAGATAAACATAGTCAGTTAATTTTTAAATTAAGACATAAAATGATAAGTTAAAACAACAAAAATATAAACTAAAAGAATGAATCAGAACGAAAAGTACTTTAGTACATAATAGTTTAAAATTCTTAGCTGAAATTATACGTAACACGAAAAATCATAGTTTAAAGCAAGAAAAAAAAAAACTCTTAAACGCTGATCAATTCCTATATTAATAATATTTTAGAATACCAAGCAATTTTTAATGCGTTTTCTCTAAAATTTCATAGTTAATCATGGACATCAGCATCACGTAAATGATCAAGCAAACAAAAATTAAATCTAAAATGTTTAAAATACTTCAATAATATTAAAACAAATATCCATCGAAACTATTAGTTTTTCTTAAGTAAGCCAATATTAAGAAATAATTTTACTTAGAGAAAGGATAAATGAATTAAGTGTAAAACTATGAAAGATGGTAAGAAACTGCAAATCATAATACTATATACTTAAAGTAACAATTTTACTTAAAAGTTAGGACAAAAAATATTATCTGCATCAAGTTTGGAAATAAATATTTTAATTACCTTTTTTGAAAAAAGTACATATAAACAAAAGCATCCACACCCATCTCGTATCCATGACGGTTGGTGTTTATGTTGATATTCGGTTTTTACGGTTATGACTAAAACTGAACATTCGAACCAAAATGTAGGGGAAAATCTTTTGGAATCAATGCCGCTTCAGCGGCTCAGTGGTTGAGCTCCATTCTGAGTGGTTGAATACTTATCCGCAACTGTGATTAGTTCTGGAATGCCAACCTATCATAATTTTACTGCAGAAAATATCTCAAAGATTTTACATCCGAGATTTCTTTTACTTTAAAAAAAAACACTAACAAATATAATTATTATAAATAAATATGCATATAATAGTATCAAAGCCTCAGATGATTTGAACAAATTTGTTAGCAACAAGAATCATACTCACCTTCAAACTTCATATCCGAACTATAATTGACAAATTCTGGGCCAAAATCCATAACTGTATAACTTTAATGGGCAGAAATTCATTACTAACTCTTTCTAGCAAAACTCTTTTCTATAAACAAGTAATCCGCACTATCTTACTTTATGCTTCCCCTACTTGGGCCATGCCGCATCTACCCACATTAAAAAAAAATACAGATCCTTCAAAATAAAATCCTCCGCATGATTACTAACTTAACTTGGTATATCAAAAATTCTGTCATACACAAGAGTCTCAATATCCCTCATATTATTAAACACATCAGTTATCTCTCTAGAAGATTCTATAATAGACTAACATATCATACTAACCCTCTAATAAGGGACCAGCTAATTTTTGCTCACAATAGTGGAACCCATGCCCTACCCTACCAATCTTGTAATAATTATTTCCATCAAATTTCCCCATAACACTTTACATTCCAACTGAAACCCTTTTAATTTATTCATTTATCACCCCTTCCTTTATCACAATATGGAAATAAAAGTATTTCGGCCATGTATGGAATGATTCATTAATATTGAACAAATGTTAAAGTAAATACTATACACACACACACACACACACA
>BMAW01017421.1:284553-306799 GCA_019974015.1 Nephila pilipes
ATGCTATTGACACTCCACCTCTATCGAATCTCGCTTTGTTTATGCTATTGACACTCCACCTCTATCGAATCTCGCTTTGTTTAATACTTTCCTATCTACTCCACTTTATTTCTACCTGCCTTTAATTTAACTAACCACGTTTTATTTTGGTTGGGAAGAAATTGCTTAATTCGTGCAATCAATCTTAATTAAAGTCCCCAAGGTCAGTGAAGAGAAAACCGCGAATAACCCAACGTCACAACAAGGTATTAAAGAACTACTATATAAGTTAATTGCAAATCTTTATTATCATTTATTTACATTACACATAATATATTTACATTTACTTTTACTATCATTTATTACATTTATTCATTTATCAAAATAAATAATTATTGTCATTATTATACATAAATACAATAATTATTTCTTTTGATGAGAAAAATCACAGAAATTAATAAAAATCATTCACACACAAAGTTATTACAAGTCATTACATTAGTCATACAAAATCATTACATTATATTTTTTATTAATGCATTTTATAAACGCCTTCTGTACTTGCTTGTTTATAAGAATAAGATAAATTTTGAAGTTAGAATAATTTTAAAAATAACGCTCACGCAGTGATACATTATCTTATTTATAAACAAATATCTTCTTTTAATATTCTTGCACCCCCAGGATAAATTCAGAACTTCATTATTTTTCCAAGTAAAGCTTTTTTTAAAATTCGAAATGAAATTGGTAAAATTAAATAATATTATATTCTTTAAAATTAAAATAGCTAAGACAAAGACTGTCAATTAAATTATACATTTTCCAAACGCAAAAATATTTCTACCTCTCATGTGGTTGACTCACAGAAAGGAATAGATAACAGCCAGGAAAAACACAGCAGTTTAAAATTTTCACGAAAAATCATACATTATACTAAAATTTGGTTTATTATTGAATGGGAATTAGCATACTCGTAAATGTACAATTTAACACTAGAAAGACGGTAATTTTTCTTTTACTAAAAAGACGGAGGATGTTAAAATGACGGGTAGAAATAAAATCAAAAGTAAAATATATTAAAGACATTTTTAAATAAAAGTTATTAAAAATATAAATATTTCAAAACAAGAAATAGTATTTTTTTTTTTTATAATTTAATGAATTTTTTTTTATATGTATTGAAGTCAATAAAAAATCACATCATTTTAAAGAAGAAATTACTGACAAATAAAACAAAATCTTCATAAATTAATTTTTCTTCAAAATTCAAATATGACAGTAAATAAAAATCCCCTTGAAATGTAGAATATTATATTTGGTATAGTTGAGCTAATAATATAACGGATACAATGACCGTTTTTTCTACCTCTACTTAATGGCTAAATAAATGAAATATCATAATTATCTGTTACATTCAACGCAAATCATACTTTTTACAGCTACACTACATCTACCACACAAATAGATTACATTTGCAACATGTATATGCAGTCCTGTTTTTATTACATAGCCCAATTTCGCATTGGGCACGATTTTTGAGTTCGATATCTAACCAGAAATTTGAAAAATGGTGCGTGGGGAGGCTTTCATTATTTCATGATTTTGTCGAAGTTCTTCAGAAAATTGAAGCAAAGGATCTCTTCCAGGTATTGTACTTCCTGTAGCTTCTTTGTACACAATCTATGTGTTTATTATAGTTAAATACAATATATTGTAAAAAACGCGCATTGGCCATCCTCGACTTCCTGCTTTTACTGAAAAGTTAAGCGCCATTTGGTCAAAAATGTCTACATCATACTTTATAGAATTATAATATGTCATAGTTTTGGGCACGTTCTTTTCGTTATCTATTATGCCAACAGTTAGGTATAGAGTGCTTAGAACCAAAACATTCTTGTTCTTCTAACATTGATACACAGTCAAGGTGGAATCATTGTGTTTATAACACGATGTAGAATAAAGTGGATGTTTTAAATATTTTGCGGTGTCTAGAATTCCCCGCCTTGATTGCTTCATTGTGCTCACAACACTAGTATTTTTTGTCTTCAATTTCTCTCTAAGAGTAAGGGAAGTAAAAAATTATCGGTAGTGACGTCCTTGCCTTTACCCAAGAATGGTTCCATCAGACGTAAGACAACACAGTCTGAAAGTGATAAGCTGTTAGTGTGGTATAATCTTTTCCTAAATATGGAATGGCACTTAGCATGCCTTTTTACTCTATACATCTGCTGCAATCCAAAATTTAATACCAAATTTATGTATTGCAAGAATGGGCATCTAGATTTAGATGGAAATAATTGCTCATCAACTGCTATATTTTCTTTAGGTTGGGAGCAAGAAATTGAGTTTTCCACGAATCGATGCAAAAGATATTAGATCAAATTTATCGTTTTGTAATCTTTTAGATCTTGTAGATTTTCTTAAAATCAAAACTCATGAACCTCAGTATTTCCTTGAACCAATCCCGTGGCTTAGTATCACAAAAAAATGTAGGTCCCCAAGTCTTATTCCATAAATTACTGGCAGAGATTCCTTTGGCATATTATGCTCCTCGAGAGTACAAAAGAGCTAAAAAGGCATCTAACTCATCCATTCGCATCGACCAGTTTTAATTTTGGAGTTGCCTTCGAGCTTCTGTTTCAGTACATTCTTGTATTATTTTCCTCATAGAGTTATCTACCAATAGTTGAAAAGCGCTAGACATTCTTTTGCTAGATGTCTCTTTGCGTAGGAAGAAACTCCACCGGGTTCTGATAGTATATTTTGTCATTGAAAGAGTGCAGGTTTACTATTGGTAGGCATTCTTGTCCACATCGTGCCGTCTTGTGCATACACAATTTCATTACTTGATGTAAGTCCCTCATCACAAGCATTTATTAATGTAACACTGTTTTTAGTCTTCCTTCTTTTTCTTTCATTTTTAGAGGTAGAATTGTAGATTTAGTTTTGGATACCGAAACTTGTTTTTGTGCTTTGTTATCAGATTCAGATTCAGTATCGGATGTTTCAACTTTCTTTGGAAAAAATTCGTCATCCTCCTCAGGCATTTCTTCTCTTTCTGATTCATTTTCATCTAATTCACGCAGAAGTTGAACAATTTCTTTATTATTAAGATCTTTATGGCGAGTCATGTTACACTGAATATTAAATACTATTCAAAAATACTACTTGTTCGTTATCACACACCATCTCTCTTTAGAGTACTTCACGTGACTGAACAAACAGATATTTCACTAGAAAACACCTGATTAGCATTTCCCATGAAAACATCTGTCGTTTGGAGGGTGGGGATGGATAAGTATAGGGAAGAAATTAGGAGATAAGGGTTCTTTTAGTTCAAATAATAACTTTTTATAAAATCAAATATTTGTTATTTATTACATATTTCGTTTTTATTATGTTTTTGTGATATGCATTATCGATTTTAATTAACTTTCCATACTGCCGTCAACATGACGACTTTCTGTCTTTTTAGTTATACGATAAAAAGTCTGTGTAGTCTCATTTCTGTCTTTTTAGTTATACCCCCCCCTCCTCTTTACTGCAGAATAAAATTTTGTACATGTGTGTGTATGTTTTATGTGAATTTAATAAAAGTCATAAAATTTCAGAAGCTTGGGAACATACTACGAAACCGTCATTTACCGGCAGCCGTCTTTCTAGTGTTAATACGAAGAATAAATTTTATCCCGATGTCTCGGTTATATTTTAGAAATAATTAAAACTATATATATTTAAAACTATATATATTTACTATATTTATTTATTTTTAGAAATAATTAAAACTATATATATATATATATATATATATATATAATGGACTAGTGAAAATGGTATTAGAAGTCACAGCTGTAATGAAGACAATTTCCTAATTAAGTCTGTTTATTCCTTTTGATGAGAGAAAGGCAATAAATAACACAAAGAGGATTACATGGTAAAAATGGAATATGCCAGAAACGTAGCTTCGCAGTCTTAGCTACAATGGAAGAGACAGAATTTTACATTGCTTTCCGAATTTATATACAGGGATTTTCTTTAGATCATGTTATAGTCATGTAGTATTGGACGAAGAGCTTCTGAGGCATTTCTACCTTAGTCGAAGTGCCTAGTAAGGATTATCCCTACAGCTCTGCGTCCCTATGAAAAGTTGATTTTACGTGTGCATGATCGCATGAATTAAAGGATAAATTGGAATCGTATCAAAAAATAAGAATGAACTCCTTACTGTGAGTTAAAGAATGGGAAAAATTAGAAAATTAAATTATTTTTAAGTTGACTCATTGCACATATATATAATATTTTCTGTATATGTAAATGTTTTTAATAATAATGCTTGTTTTATAATATTGCAATTTGTTCAAAATTTTTTTGGGATTATATAGTTAATTTCTTTCTGCTATTGGTTTAGTTTTCTTTAAAAAGTTTCAACATTTTGTTAATGATGATGAATTATTTTATATTAGATTATGTTTTTGATTACTTACCTTTCTGATTATTTTTTGGGTTGATTATTTTATTTTTTTAATTAAGATTTTTAATTTGTGTTACAATATTTTAAATGTTAAGTTAAGTGTAAATTTGTATTTTGTACTGAAATTGAAGATGTTTACAATGTTTATTTAATTTTTTCTGTGGTTGAATTTCTCAATTTGCGGATTTTTGGTTTCCTACTACCTTTTTATAATGTAAATTCCAGAAGTGTGACGGCTTGATCAGTAACTGCCGGTTTAAACATTCATTATTCCTCTTTCCAAAGTTTGGGACATTATTTCCACTTCTCTAAATTTTGCTTTATTTTACTTTGGTTTATTTAAAAATGTCTGGTTCTGTAACTGTTTGTTTTTAATTTTTGGGTTCTTGGATATTAAATTTTAGGTTGTTTAATTATATTTAAGTAAATTTTTATTTTATTTGAATAAATATAAATTTGATTATTAGTGATTTCTTTAAATGTTTAATTTTTTTTCTCTTAATTGTTTTGCTTTAGTTTGGATAGTCAGAGATTGTTATATGTTTGTGAACTGTACTATTTGCTTATATATATGTGTGTGTGTGTATGTATATATACGCACACACAACCTGCTGTAAAGGACACCCTGTTGAAGGGACAATTCTGTTGGTCGTGGTCTCTTTGTATAGTGAACTTAATGTACTAATTCCTTAATATGGGATACTAAGAAAAAGTTTCAACATTATGATAGAAGCAGATAAATAAATAAAAATAGAAATGCTTTGTGTTAACAAGAATTGAGTGAAACCTCAAAGGAAAATTTATGCTCAATGAAGATAGTTTTGTGACAAGGGAAGAATAAAATAAAAAGTTAATCCCTTTCTTTTGAAAACTGCTTTTAATTAGGGAAAAGGGGAACAAATATTAAGAGAAAGCAAGTTTTGGAGGATTTTTGAATCATCATTGGATATTTAGTGGATATTTGAATCACATTTGGTGGATATCAATTAAAAGGATATTTCATATTCATAGAAATCAAAATTCAGTTATTCCTGTTACAGTTATCAGTAGGGGGAAGAAAACAGTGTTAGAAAGTTGTAATTCAGCCCAAGACAAGGACCAACGGGAAACTTGGGTGTTTGCATCCTTCAAAAATGAATAAGTTTTCTCGAGAAAAAAATCTAACTGTATTATAATATCATTTATTTAACACAACACGAAGCGCGTTGCTTCATAAAGTTGAAATGTGAAAAGCAAAATTACACGTATTTTAAATTATGACTTCTCCAATTCAATTACATAGTTTACTTCCTTTCAATTACATAATCGCTCTTTATAACTTCCTGTACCGTATGATCCTGAAAATTGAACACTGTATTCTCCCGCGTTTCTATGGTTATGTGTTTGGGTCACTACAGGAAAAAAAGGTAGTTACATGACTGGATTCTTACTTCTTGCTAGGACTGGACAGTAAAAGAGTGTATAGTTTTGTACTTGTGAGTTACTTTGACATATGTTATCTAGCATGGCTTCAAAGAGGGAAATATTAACATTAAAACAAAAAAATTGGTATAATTCAAACAGCAGAAATTAAAAAGCTTTGGTTGAACGAGATTTAGGGCAGAAATTTCGAATAAGTAAAAACTAAGTAAGTCATGTAGTAAAAGACAGAAAAGAAATAAAAATTACGGGGTGCTAATTCAAATGAACATTTCATGACTATAAAATTTAGAAAAACTGATACCATTAATTACGACATAAAATCTTTTATTTCAACTGTAGTTGATTTTGTGAACTTTAACAAAAGTAATTTATAGAAAAGTGAGAAAGACGAAGACGAGCCAGATGAAAAGTGTGTCAGAAAAAAACTATACAAATGCTTTAAAATTGCTCGTCCCCATTGAAAAAAAAATGCATGATAATTGTTCGTGATAGTGAAGGTCTTTAAGTGAAGGTCTTTAAGTTCGTGATAGTGAAGGCAATGACTTTAGCAATGCACAGACTTTTCAAACAAACCCGTGTAACGGATTTTCTATAAAATTTTGCATACAACTCTAATGTTCATTTAATGCATATTTGTAAAAAATAAACTTTTACGATTGAGCATTTTTATTTTTCAAGAACTTCAGATTCAAATAAATACCAGTGATTATGTTATTTATTTATATTTTATTTATTTAAAGCTAGTTATAACCTGAATTTCTAATTAAATTACATTTCTTAGTATATACTTGCAGAAGAAGGGACTGATTGTCTGTTCCAGTAAGAGTCAAAAAATGAATGTTGAATGACCTCACGCTGCCGAAGCAAGCCGCTAGCATTGCGCGCAGTGACGGAAAAGGTGGTGGGGGTTTCGGGAAGCCAATGATACCCACGTTAGTTGCCTGCAGGCTGTTCTACAATGTGCACCGCTGCTAATTCAAATCTTGTTTTAGTGACTCTTTGTAATTTCAATGATGCCGAGTGTCAAGGACCAGCTCTACGCGATAAAATTTTAAATTGCACTCAAGAAAACAGACGCCGAATCCGTTGCCAAGCTGAGGGAAGCTTATGGTGATAATACCATGTCCCCCAAAATATGGTTTACAGCTGGCACAATATGTTCCGGGAAAGCAGAGAGGACGAAGACACTCTGGATACCCGTCAATGTCACGTTCCGATCAAAATGTAAAGAAAGTGAAGGAATATTGAACTCTTATTGACGCCCGAGTGTTAGAAATTTGGCAGACGAGTGTAATATCCCAAAAAGGACTGTTCATCGCATTGTTACCGAAGATTTGGGCTTGCGGAAGATCTACTCGAAGTTGGTCACTAAGGTACTTTTCGATGAACAAAAGGCTGCTCGTGACCTCTTGGAGGAGTGGGAAAGTGATCCTTACTTTTTGGATATTGTCATTACGGATAACGAAACATAGGTTTTCGAGCACGTCCCGAAGTCAAAAAGACAAGGTGCTGAGTGGCACACACCAGCTAGCCATGCCGAAAAAGGAGAGAATGAGTAAGTTCCGTATGAAGGTCATACTCATCGTTTTTTTCAACAAAAAAGGCATTGTCTACACAGAGTTTGTGCCTCAAGGACAGACAGTGACCAGTCACTTTCACAAGTCCTGAAAAGGCTTCAAAGCAGAGTAAAACGCATCAGGAAGGCGATCGCCAACACTTGGAGTCTTATCATGACAACGCTCCTTCGCACACTGCCTTCATTGTCACTAAGTGCTTAGCGAAACGCGGCCTGTCAACACTGCCCCAGCCGCCGTACAGCCCTACTTGGCACCAGCTGACTACTTATTCCCGAGAATCAAGGAGAAATTAAAGGGCCACCATTTCGGGACTTAGGAAGCTGTCAAAGAAGCGACAACAAGTTGCTTGAAGGAGGTCCCCGTCAACGCTTTCCAGGGTGCGTTTTGGGATACATATATAACTCTTTTGTGTTGGTTACATTACAAATGTATTCATAATCTTTATTTCAAATGAGGATTAGTGTAGCTAAGTATATGAAATGTTGTAGAAATATAAAGGCATAGATGAAAATTTATATATATATATATATATATATATATATATTTAAATAACTCTATACTATATATATACTAGCCAAAATTACTGCATAAGATTCAGTGATAAAAAACTCTTTTTACAAACGTCCTTAAGCCTTTAATTTCTTTAAAAGAATTCAAAAATGAATGAAAAATCTAGAGAACTTTTAAACGACTCGAATTTATGGGAAAACAGGCTTCCCATTTATGTTTTGCTTAATATATCTTGTAAGACATTTCTCAATTACAGCAATTAATCCATTTGAATTACAGGAAAATGTATAACAAAAGTAAATAAATACACACACGCACGCACACACACACATATATATATATATACTATAAAAACAAAGATATTATTTCTATTGGGAAGAAAACTTTGCCATCAGATAGAGTCAAAGCTGTTTCTAGTATACTAGATGAAAAAGAAATCTAATTGTGTGTCTATTCAGAAATTCATGAATTTCAACAAACATTTTTGAGCAATTGAATTTATAGCATTAAAAATCTAGGATAAATTTTAGTTATACTTTATTTATACATGCTCATATGTATATGTACTTTTCACCAAATAATACTGGCCCTTCTCATTAATGTGAGATAATTTTGTTCTTTTATTTCTGTTTGCTTTCTTGATTCTAGCAAGCAAAAAATGATGTAAACGGCTGAGAATGCACGAAGAAAAAACATTTAACTTCATGATGAAATAGAAAAAGTTGAGGAGAAGGTAAAGGGCGAAAGAGCTTAGACTATAGAATTCCTTTCCCAGCATGAAGGAAATGCCTCCTTCGTCTATTGATAACTACTACTTTTAAAAATTAAAATAATTTAAACTAACACAATTACTGAGAATTTAAAAAAACTATACAGTGTAAATATTAAACTTAATTCAATTTTAATAAATTAAAAAAAAAAAAAGAAAAAAAAAGTGAAATTAAGGTGCTAGTTATTGGCTGAGCGTGTTTATTTACTCAGAGCACAACAAGGGGCTTGCCGTACTCCGTACGTTCACAGTTTCAGGCGAGGTTACGGGGAACACAAATATTCGGAAGAGAGAGAAACAACTTTTCTTATAGAAAAGAATTTCAAGTTGCGAGAGCCCTTCAAATAATCAAACAAGAGCCAAATATTGAAACCTGACATTTAGAAAACATTGACCTTTTGAATTTAGAGAGCAGAATAAATATACTCCTTTTTTTTTCTTTACAGAATTGACTTCAAGAAAAATTAGCTTTACTACGCTATTCCTGTATTCAAATGATCTCATTGCAATTATGAAATAGTAATAAAGTTACTTGCTATTGAAATCTTTATTCTTTTTCTCCAAAAATTTGCAATATTGACCCTTGATAAAAAGGAAATTCAGATAAAATCTATCAAAAATTTTATTATATGTAAATTATGAGGTGCTGTTAATTTATATGATCACTTTAAGTAGTTAAGAAGTATGAGAACTGAGAACGAAAATGATTTGACTGAACAATCCCCCCCCCCTCAATATTAATATATGAGTTACGAAGAGCATATAAGTTTCGAACTGTAATTAATATTTCATACTATTTAAAAAAAGCCATTGCTTCTACTATTACTTACCTCTTACAAAAGGCGGCTTTTTTTAATCAGGTACAACGAAAAGGAGCACTGAATTTTGAACTGATATTTCATTTTTAGATAGTATAATAACTAAACAATTAACTAAACATATTAGGTGTCTGCAGTACTGTATTCTGAAAATTTGGCAAACTTTTTATTTCATTTTACTTTTACTGGAATTCACTCAAATAAAAAAATATATTTATAAAATTTATTGCCAACTGAATTTCAGTTCAAATATTTATTTTATAGTTAAAGGAAAAGAGTAACGTTGTATTGGGATGCTTTAATAATCACTGTTACTATGCTTTAATATATACCCAAATTGAAACATAGGGAATGAAACAGTGAGGAAACGATGAAAGAATCTAAATCGATACATATACTCGTATGTATTGGATAGAAACTAGGTTGCATGACGCCTGGGGCATAAATCTGTGTGGTGTCCCCTCCCTGAATAGTACTTGAAGCTTAGCATAATATATACTCCTAGTTTGGTTTCTCACACAAAATGCTCTGGGCAGATACTTCACCTTCCTCTTCCTAGTTTCATCCCAGCATGGATGAGTCAGCTTTGGTTCTAATCAATGTTTGGATTTTCCTAAACATATTTCTGAATTTTCTCCCAAAGCATATCTGTTGGAAACAGTCATCATTTCAACAAAATAAGTCTTAGGTGACTTTATTTTTCTGTTGTTGAGATAGGTGACTTTTTGTAATTTTGTTTGAATAGATACACTTTTGGTATTTATGGTGGAAGATAACTTTGAAATCGATTTCCCGCTAAGGCAAGCTTTAGAAAATTTTCAAATGATGTTTAAGCTTTTTTCAACTTTTGTTAAAAAGCCAGGAGTGCTTAACCATTACTCTTCTTTTAAATTGTATTAAAAGGAGTTAGTTTTAGGAAGAAATGAAACCATTAATGTAACCATAAATATATCATGTATCTTTTCATCATAAGTGTTTAAATTGCATTTAATGAATAGCTAGAAAATACCTAGATATAAAAGGAACAAACGTAATGTGTATATTCCTATTTCTGTTATTTTCGTTTGACAAATTCTGGTAGTAATTTTATAGTATTTCTATCATATTTTTTGAGGCTGTATTTTATATCTTAAGTGGTCGCGGTAGCCTAGTGGTCATGGTTTCAGATTCGTGGCCGGCAGTTTTCGTTTAGTCGAGGGTTCGAGCCTTGGCCACTATAGACCCGCCTCGTAGACGGGCTGATGCACGTTAAATCTGTTGGGGCCCAAAGTCCTCCCGTTGGCGTGGTGCGGAAGTTAGGAGAGGAGGGTGCCAGCTCAGATGTCGTTCTTGTCTCTTGACCTAGGTTCAAAATTACGAAGTCCGTCGCCAATAGCCCTCGTGTTGCTTCTAGTGCGACGTTAATAATAATAAACTAAACTAATTTTATATCTTTAAAAGTATTTCTGTAATTGTTTGACCGCTAAGTTTCTATATATAAAACAAATAAAGGGAGGGGGGAATCAAGAAGTTTTATGATAAAAATTAAAATTTCAACTACAATAAAATTGAGTTTATATTTCACAGCGTTGACTAATTATTGATTTGCATTTTACTATAAATGTAAGCAGGAGAAATAAATAAGTAAATTTATTTACTTCAGTATTTTACTATATTTGATTAATTTTAATTAGCATTTCACGAGAACAAGATATTAGAAAAGTAAACATTGAGTGTTACCAGAGTAAAATATAACGAAACTTAATTAAATTTCATATATTTTTGTTCACAAAATTATTAATAGGTAGATTTACACAAATAGATTAAAACTGAAATAATGTAAAATTTGGCCAAATAATTTTCGAATTCATGCAATATTTCATGTGATTGATACTGTAATAATATCTACGGATATTATGACTACATATAACTCATTTTTTTACAAACATTAACATCTTAAGCAATTGATAGTATAAGATGACAAGAGAAAACACACAAATGTATTTTTTTTTTCTATAACACCTTTATTTCAGTCTGTTACACATTTTATTTCAACATATATTTTCACAACTTCTGACGAGTGCGGTATTATTCACAGGTACAAGAAACACTTCGTTGCATGGTGTGTAACTACATCGTTGAATTTGAAACTGTGAGTTTGAGGCTTTGAAGAAGTACGACTTTCAAAAACACTGTATTGAACTTTGAGACAAACAACAAATAGAAGGGGGGCACAAAAGGACTTGTGAACCAGTTACTGCATTTTAGGGTGCTCAAGAAATCTACGTGAAGCTTAAAAGATTTCTTGGGCGTATTGAACGTTTAAGTAATATAAGATGTTTTTAGATATTTTTTTCTATGTTATGAATATAGGAATCACTTTCCATGAGCACATTATTCAAGCTCTTACTGAAAGGAAGAGAACCAAAAAAGATAAATGGCTCTTTTCAAATTGAGATATATATGCATATTTTACTAAAAGAAATGAAGCACCAAGCTCATGAGAGTAAATTTTGATTTTAAAAGCATCATCATTTTCTCATTTGAATAAACCACTAAATTTAAAATATCTGATCGCATAGAAACACTACAATAGTTTTTTTTAAAGATAAAAGCAATATTTGGAACTGGAATGAAGAATTTTGACATATAGGATGACTGAAAACGAATATTTTTTGCTTTAGAGATTTGCAGAAAATAAGCGTATGTCAGAATTGTTAAATGCATTTTACGAAAAAAATCAATTACAACTTAACTTTTATAAAGTAAATTCATAATTTAAAACTTTCTATGAGCAATTAATGATGTTATAATGTTTTAATCAATATTAGTTAAATCCAAACACTAAAAACAATATTTTGCATGTTAAGCAATTAGAATCATAAAACTGAGTAAATTAATAGATCGTAATAAATATCTTGATTCCAGTTCAGTTTTAGTGGTTTTGCTTAGATTAAATATTTTACATTTGATATTTGAAAATTCATAAAATTCTAAACGAGCTTTCATTTTAAAAACAACTTTCAAACTTAAGAGTTTCTTTTTTAAAAATTGGAGACATTGAAGTATGTCCTGTAAGATATTTAAATAGGATTTACACATTACTCATAGTGCGTTAAAAAGATAATGTGATTACACCATTTAGACACAGTTATTGGATGGGAAACATTGAATGGCATATATGCTATGTATGTGTTGACTGATACGGTTTTAAGTTCGAACCTTGAGGCGCATTTTAATCATAATTCTCTTTCCTTATCATGCTCAAATTTAAATAACAAATACTTAAACAGCAATTTTCAATGAGACTTTTTAGAATAACTCTAAGATAGCTATCACATTTGGCTATAACTAAATTGCCTATTTCTATCATTAGTTTTAATGGACAGAAAAGGACCAGGTTGAATTAATTTCATTTGAAAAATTTTGCTCTGAAGTTAGGCGAATGTAATATTTTCTGAAATAAACTTTCTTAATTTTTATAATAAATATGTGTAGAAGACTTATTAAAGCAAATTTTCAATTTTATATTTAATGGATATGTGTGCCTAAGTGAATGTATATGAAGAAGAATTTATGTTGAACTGATACTTTTCATTTACGTAGAAATGTGGCAATGTTTTCAAAAACCTATTTTGTAATTTCTACGTAAAAAAATATGTTTTTTTTTCATTAAGAAATCTATATAATGATTGTTTCTCCTTTGAGCGAGTTTGTGAATACTTATCTGAGATGATAATTTTTTTTTTTGTCAATGTTTCTATCCCTATACCTGTCAACCGTTACAATTTCGATTAAAAGTTTCATAATACGTATGTGTTGCAATTGAATATATTTATTTGTTAATCTTCATCAACTTTAAATATTGTGATAGACATAATATTTAGTGACTGTGAAACACAGATATAGGGTTAGATGTTCAAACCAAGCCTAAGTGATGAAGTGCTATGTCAACTGAACTCATACGAGCAAGTCTGTCATTTGAACACTTAATATATATATAGTTTCAATACATTCAGCTAACTTCTTACAGTTAAATTTGAAATTGCTTTGGTTAGCATAGTATAGAAAAGAACATCTCAAAGGATAATGATATGTATGATTCACATTTTTTTACTAAACACATAAGTACAAAAATACTCTCTTATATGAGTCACAAATAAGAGACTGATAAAAAATACTTCATAAGCAGAATTTCAGAATATTTCTTCGCAATAGATAAATTTTATAGAAAATATTTTCAGAAAGGAATTTAGAAAATGTGCTCTTCTATAATGAGGCTTGATAAAAACGTTCCAATACTGATGTGTGTCTCAAATTTGCGATTATATAAATAGAATAGAACATATATCAATAAGAAATCATTTTATAAAAATGTTATTTACTGTTATTTATCCATCCAAACATCATCCATACAAACTTTGAAATGCTTTTTTTTATTTTTATTTCAAACGAGTTATCTCTTCAAAATATTTTTCAAAAGTGAACAATTTTTTCTGAAAGAAATTTAAAAATGACTTCATATTATTTTAAAATTTTTTGTTTTTTTAAAAAATAAAAATACTTTACAAAGCTTCAAAAGTTTTACTTCTGCTTTTATCATAAGTCATATTTTGTTGAATGTATTGATATGCAGTTTTAATTTTTTCCCCCAATGTTTAAAATATTCATCGTATTAAGACTTCTCAATCCAAGTGCATTATTCTCAGTACAAATTTAGGACAAACTCAACGATTGTCTGTTACGCCGGAAGTATTTGTATTGAAGCATTTTTTACTAGAAGTTCATAGATGATTTTGGTATACCATGTAAATATTAGCTTTCATTACAAAATACATAAAGTACTTCAAAAAAGTTTAATAAAAACTGTCATTCTCTCTATTCCGGAACGAATGACTTCACCTGACTTGCATGTCAAAATGGCAATGAGGATTTTACAAAACATTAATTTCACCAAGGGGAAACTTTTTTTAGAATGGAGAATATCACGCCTCAATTAATGAACAAATACAAAAGTAAATGCGAAAAAAAGCTCATATTTCAGAGCTGATTCACCGTCGTAATGATCTTTAAAGGAAAAAGAAAAAATCCTTCAGCGCTGCATTTATTGCAGCGTTATCCTATTGCACTCTTTTTTTTTTGCCCTTATATTTTCTACTTCGTGTCTATTTTGCTACAATTTTATGTTTGAAGTGATTACTACAGCATATTTAGATCAAATGATTTATCACTGTATTTTCTTTTGGATTCACATTGAGACCATTCACAAGACGAAAACACTATACAGTCACATATTTATGAAATTTAAAAAAAAGATTGCATGACGAAAGACAGCACCGACATAAGAACTCACTTTCTAAGACAACAACAACAACAACAACGAATATAACTAATTATATAATAGTTTATGTTTTCTACTCGATAAATTTCCCTTACAATTATACAGAGTGATAAGAATGTTTCGATTACTTTTTTGAGAAACTGTTTTTGTATCATGTGTATGTAATTATTGGATAATAAAGCACTGAATTTCGTAGAGTAAGTAGTAGTTGCTAAACTCAATTTAAAAGGGTAAATAGAGAAGAAATCTACATGGAAATTAGGTGTCCGACTCCAACATAAAAGAATATCCAAAATTGGATTCAAATAACTGTGGGAAAGGAAGAGGAAATCGAAGCTAAGATCTATAAGTGATAAGATCCTTATATAAATTCGTTGTACATGAATTTGTTTATCAGTTTTGAATATTTTCTTTTATTGGAGTCGGTCAGTGTTTATAATTCTTAATAAAAAGGATCGCTCAACTTTTTGTTCTTGAAAACCTGAGATATTAAATTCCCAATCCCTTTTGTAGTGTCAATAATTTATTTTGTCAATACATTCCTTTGAATCAACTACGATACTGTTAACAATTTCTTAAAAACGTATTTAGATTCTATAATCACTCTGTATTAACTTATAGCGGCCTTTTTCGTTCACTCTTTACTTTTTACTGGACGTTAAGATAGAACTCGTGACTAGAAATCACATGACATAACATGTATTTATGGAAAACTTATATTAATATACTTATCGTTAAAAAATTATATCTATTTTCATTTTTTATCTATTGTATTTATATATTTTATATATAAGCCCTTTTTTATTCTCATGTTATATAACCTAAAATTTTCAACAAAGTACGAATCTATTAAAAAATTGTGAATCCATAAGAACTAAAATGAGCGCTTATGACTTTTTTGTGTAAGGCAATGCAAAGTTAAAAGGTATTTTTCAATTCTCTTATCTTTCTTTTTTGAGGGTTTTCTTTCAGTTAACTTTTCGCTTTCCGACTGGTGAACTCTGAGCCAAAATACATAAAAAATATGACTCTCACTGAAAGCTGAATACATTGAGACTACACAAGTATATACCAGGAAAAAAAAAAGTCGGCACTTGATTCGTTGCTTCCATCACTGAAGAACACATTTACTTTCAATAGTTTGTCTGAGTTCTCCAAGCTGAGCTTCGATGTTGTTTTTCCAACCTGGAAAAAAAAGAGGAACTGTTTAGATCAAAATGAATTGATGCAGTAAAGGAATCCAATAGCCACAGAAAATGAAATCTCTATCTGGCATTGACATAAGAATATTCTGTTCTTTGTATCTGCTGTTAATAAATTCTGTTCATTTCATCCATAAGAAGAAAATTTCTTCAGTTTTACAAAAAACAGGGGTAAGCTCTTCACTGTTAAGAATCTAGTAAATACATTGAATTTGATACATTTTTTATGAAAAGAGAATTGCAGTGAAAAATTACGAAGACACAGTTTAGTATTACTTTCTGCTGGAAGAAGAAAATTTTCATTAGTCTTCTTAATTTCCAGGCATTGATCTAATTTTGAGGTCTCCTGATACGTGTTTTCATTGTTAATGAGAGTGTGGGCATTCAATAAAAAGTATATTTACAGGATCTTAGATTTAAAAAAATCTTATTATTATTCCAATTAGTTACTTCATAATTTGCCTTAGCAATGTCAAATTATAAAATAAGAAAGAAAACTTAAGCTTATAAGTGCAATTATCTCAAAATCAAATTTTTGGATTATAATTGATGAATGTTTTATAAAAACTTAGTCAAACACTTTAATTGGAAAGAAAAAAAAAGAATTTATTTTATCACAAAATCAGCATTCCAGGAGACCACACTTGACTTACCCTTTTTTGTACGCTTTCCTACAATTTGCTGCGTGTAACAGTTACGATACACGATAGCTCTTCTAACGCCGCACATTTAACCAAACTCTTACAAGACATTTATCCTTTCACGTGGATGTTACTAGAGCAATTTATTTAATTCTGGTAGCATTTAATGAGTTTTCAATACAATTCCTTTAATCAATCAAAAAGGACAGAAAGCTTGCATTTACCTATCTTCAGACCATACGTCATCAGATTTTGCACTGAGTTATGAATGAAAGCTTTGTAAAATGAGACAAAGTATAAAATGTTCCACCAAATATCTATTAAAAATGCTTAGTTCTAGGAACAAATATAATGACAAAAATCTGTTTTATTAGCAATATGCTCATTTCTTAAATCGAATATATAGCTACATCGAGCTTATAAAAATATACCTCAACGGATCTAAGTGGGTGATATAGACAAATGCATATGATTATATTGATTTTCTGATGTAGTTGGGATTTTTATTATTCAACTTAGACATAGTTTTATAGTACTATTAACTAGGTAGTAGTAATGATTATGATTTGAATTAACGTCACTTTAGAACTACAAAACGCTATTGGTTGTTAACCTTCCTATTTTGAGCCACAGTCAAGTGATGAGGAAGAGTTTTCTGAGCATGCACGAAGACGCTCCCACGTTATAGCGATCATGTGACCCAGCAACGAATTTTTCAAAATACGTCTTCGAAGAGTCATAGAAGAGGTTTTGCCCTCAATAACGGGAATATTGTCCCTAATAATTAAACTACAAATATTACCCCATCGTATTTACTGGAAATATGTGTGTATATATATGTTTATGTATTTGTATTTATTGTATTATCTAAATAAATAGTTAAAAGACAACTGGTACATCACTTTGAAAACTTCAAACAATTCAGACTAGCATTCCCAAACAGAGACTTGTGTTGATTTCTCCACCATGCCACTTGAGAGCTTTGAAACTCAATTGAAATTTTAATTATGTTATCTACTATTTTTAAGGGGGACATTCTTCGATGGAATCAGGAATGGAACCTACTAGTGAAATCAAGAGTGTTGTTGGGAATGAAGTTTACTGTCTTAACTAATGGTGTAAGTTGGTCTCTTGGTAGTGATGAACTAAGAGAGTGAATTAAAATACTATTGAATATTAAAAAAATGATTATGCCGACATTTATAGACATCTTTCTTGTCAAATGACTGCTCTTTATGCTGTTCCTTTGAGCTTGATCTATGAATCTGAATGGTTAATTGCACTATAGATCCGTCATAAGGAAACACATTTAAATTCATAGTGGCTGAATGCAATATTTTGATTGAAACTAAAATCAGAGTTGCAATTTCAGAGGTTGCACCACTTAAATAGATATTTATGTGTTCATCATGAACTGAATGAAAGACTGTAAATCCAATCTTCTATTTTTCAGTATAAAACTTTTATTTAA
The DNA here is from genome assembly GCA_019974015.1 of Nephila pilipes. Lineage (NCBI taxonomy): Eukaryota > Metazoa > Arthropoda > Arachnida > Araneae > Nephilidae > Nephila > Nephila pilipes. The sequence goes on from BMAW01017421.1 coordinate 302,734, forward strand.
GGACTAGAAATAATTAAAAAAGTTAACAAATAAATGAGCTCCATTTTAGTTCTAATAATGAAACTGCAAGCTCAGTGATTTTTAAGAATCAATAAAAATTATTTTAAGTCGAAAAATTACTATATTAATTTTCTTTGTATTAATTACAACTTTTAAGCAAAATAAGCCTTTATGGCTGTTTTCTTACATTTGACTAAATGAATTGAAACATTTTAACATTTTTTTTGTATAATCTTTTATTTCTTTTTTCACAAAAATACAAAAATTTTGCTTATTTTGTAATATTATAGATGTATTGAAAGGTAAATAAAAATCAATGTCTTTTATAATACGGAGAGAATAAATAATAGACTTGTTTTGAGGTTTATAATTTTTTTATTTATCTCAGAAAAATATGCAACCTCGTAAAAATGACAGATTTTGAGAAATAAGGATATAAATTAAAAATCAGGAAGGGAAAAAAGGAAGGAGGAATCGTTAAGAAAGAAGTGAAAATTAAATGGAAACGAAGAGAAAAAGTAACCGCATTACAAGAAAGAAAAATAAATAGGATTACAGTAAAAAGAAAGATAGAGATAGAGATAGAGAGAGAGAAAGGAGAATAACATAATGAATAGATTAAGTGAAAGAAAAGAGAGAGAGAGAGAGAGAGAGAGAGAGAGGAAGAAAGAAAAATAATTAGTGCAAGAGGGATAGAAAAACAAGGAAATAAATTAAAAGAAAGAAAGGAAAATGAATAAAAGGTAAGTAGAAAGCAAAATATGAAAAAAGAAAAGAGAGAAAAAGAGAGGAGAAAAACAAAAAGCTCACTCATCCAATAGGATCCATAATACAGGAAAGGATAAACTATCGAGCCACTCAAAGTAAATTCACATATATTGTTTCTTTTCACTTGACATTTGACGAAAGGGTGTTATTTCCGCTGAACTCCTGCACCAGTAAACACAAAGATTGACTATGAGAATAGTGCAAAATGTGTATTATTGTTGACAACGCTAATGCTAAGTATTTTAAACAAAATAAATCTGCTTTGAAACGAAATGGAAAGCAATAATCAAAACTTATTGTTATCTTATGGCATAAAAAACAATTCTTGTCAAAACTATTCCGAGATGGAAAATTTGAAAGAAGTGCAGTGTATGACTTCCAAAAGTTGAGAAACAAACAGTTTTTTGTATCTAATTTAAAAATAAATGAACATAAAAACATAAAATTTGGAAAAAACTGCTTGAAGTAATTATTTCTTGAATTTTATGTAATTTTGAAGGAAGCTTGATTCAAAAATAAGAAAAAAAAGGTAGGTTTTTGCAAAGTCAACTGTTTGATAAAAAAAAATAAGCCACAGTTTTTTGTGATTTTTTTTTAAATAAACGGAATTTAACAGGGAATTTGTCTGTCCATGCTTATACTTTCTGTACTGTCAATTAAGTTGTCGGACATAGAAATGGAAAGAAATGTTCATATAGGAAGCACACTTTATTTCACCTTATTTGAAGACCTCTGAAGAGGACCTGTGTTCCTAACTGTTCAAAGATGTTCTGTCGGATTAAGGTCCGGAGCTCAAGTTTGCCATTCTATTCGCTCCAAATTTTTATCATAAAGATATATATCAAGAAGTCTAGCTGGATGCTATCGGGCATTATCATTCTCTGGGATAAATTCATTCTCTACAGCACCAGTACATGGTATGACATACGGAATAAGGATATCCTCCAGATATTTCAGAGCAGTTAGAGTTCTTCACGGAAGACATGCAGGTCATTGTGACCACCCAGAGAGATTCCAGCCCAAAACATGATTTCACTTCCTATATTACTGTGTCTTTCACCTGCTTTGGATTAGTAGTATCTGGTGCCTTGTTTTCTCTAGATCAACGCACAACCGGAATTACTCTCCAAAATAATTTGGTATTTGTCTGTGACGAGTACATAAACCCATTGCTGTCTGGTTGAGTTAACATGCTCTCTTAGTGAGCGGGTACTTCTGTGAAGAGGGACACGCATAAGAGGTCGTCTTTCATTAAGCCATTGATAGTGAAGATATCTGCTCACCGTAGTATCAGATATTGTCATCCTTACTTTGGCACAATGATCCGAAATTTGCTGTGGCACAGAAAATAATCTTGTTCAGAGGTTGTAATCCACGGGCGTCCTAGAAAAAATCTTATTGATGCTAAATTTTTGGATGCAGAGTGACCCTGACGTCTTTGGATCTCACTACAAGACAATTAAGACGCCTAGTAGCGTTAACTTGGGATAGTTTCATTTTTATCCAAACGATACCAGGAGAAGTCGCTTACCCGCCTCTTAACAAATCGAGTAAACTACATCTTCTGGACATTGCCAACATCTTAGTATCAACAATTGAAGATCAAAAAGCATTAATTAATTCCCCAAAAATAACAATAGTGGGGTATTCGTTGTTTTCCTCCGACTGCTATAGAAGTGACAAATTTTTTAAAACATAGTGGCGAGAATAATTGTTTCTTAAAATTTTACTGGAATTATTTACGATAATTCATGTAATTATCTCATATTTTTGGCCATTATTTTCATTTTTCAAATGACAAGAGTCAAAAAATTGGTTGTATCTTAACTTTAGGAGGCCCATTTATTTTAGAAATTATTCTTGTGTTGTATGTTTTACATACCATTTGTAACAACTCATCTAATGAAGAATTGTATTTTCACTTCAAAATTGAAAATGATAGATTTAAAATTCTCTTGTTTAATTTTATACGACAAAGATCAGTAAAAATTTTTTAATTACTAAGCAGTGAATTCATGAAATACCACAAAGAGGGTAATTAAACTATGATTTAGGGGGATATAATGATTAGATTGAATTTAGTTGAAGAAAGATAAACAAAGTATTGACATATCTGTATTATCTTAAAATTTATCCATGCCTCAGTTCAATATCTTCTAAAGGACTGAGGACCTATTAGTATTCTTTCCATTCAAACAATTAATTATTCATTATTAACAAATATACTCAGAAAATAAGAACAGCTCATTAATTTTAATCTTTTCGTAGTTATCTTTATTCACTTCAAAGTGGTACGGACTACGTTTTTCAGTAGAATTCAACCAATACAACGGGAATAGATATTTCTAGAAGCTTCTTCAAATAAATATATGTCTAAGCACTGAAGTCTAATATTTCCCACACCAGAACCAAATTGTAAGGTGTAATGTGTTGAATCATTCATATGCTGAAGAGATGCCTGAAATGTTCGAGAGTCCAGTTTTGAGTTAAGAGAATATTGACAAATGGGATTAGAAACATTTCAATGAAGACTACTTTGAATTAAACCAACAAAAAGAGTTGAAAACGAATGTTGATCATCTCTAAAAATATGTTATGGGTAATCAAACAATTGCAACAAACTAACAGTTTAAACTTAAAGTCTAACAGTTTAACTTAAAGTTGCAACAAACTAACATTTAGTTTGTTGCAACTGTTACATTTGTAAAAGCGACTTATAATCATAAAAAAATAAGTATGTCATTTTATCAATTAATATATTTTGTTAAAAATTCAGTATCAATTTATAAGTTATTAATAAATATTATTTATTACCATTTGCATATTATTTTACATTATTCATTCCATGAATAATTTTATTGCTAACTTTGAAAAGCCATATCTTTCTTTTAAAATGATGGATATTTTAAGCCTATAAAAGCCTTTTAATTTTTTGTTATAACAATTGCTCTATTTTTTTTTATGGAAATAGCATGATTGAATTGAGTTTTTATAACCTCTTATGGAGAATTTATTGAAAATTTCATTGAAAAAAAATTTAAAGAAGGATTTTTTTCCCACTTAAAATGTAAGAATGCATAAAAAACACCAAATCTTTTTCCTTGACATTATTATTCTATTTATTTCGAATATTTATGGAAATTAATTTTAATCGTTTTCATATATGTAATTACACAAAGACAAAAGAAAATTTTTAAAGAATGCAATTTATACATTATGCAGTAAAATATTCATCAAAGAAAAGCTTATTTTTTCCACGAAAACCTTTTTGCAATTTAATAAATAATACACACACACA
>BMAW01017421.1:307199-325823 GCA_019974015.1 Nephila pilipes
GGAAATCAATTCTATCTATAGTACTGATATTTTTCACATTATGAAATTAGGCTGTTTTCTATACTATGAATATAAATTTTTACTGATAAGCACTTACAAATCTTAAAAATGGCACAGTATTTGTGTACAAATTGTGGGAAACTTAAATCTTAAAATTTAAGAAATTTTCAATTTTATGAAATCCAAATTCTAAAATTATAATAATTTTTAGTGTACAGAGTGTTATGCTTATATGTACTCTTCATATTTTGTTAGTTATAATTCTAGTAAATTTTATGTAAGATGACTAATAAATGTAAATACTGCTTTTGATTATTAATGGCTCAAACACAATTATTTATGTTTATATAAATTTGTTATTTTCTTTGTATAAATAGATACACTAATAAACAGATACCTTAATGTTAAAACTCAACTTCGATTGAGCAAAATTTTTAAAAAGTGAAGATTATTTAAGACTGGGTGTTAAATAAGCTCATTTTTCCTTGTCGAAGGCGTCTCAGTTACCTTAACGGGACTTTTGTTGTGAAAATATCATTGCGAGGTATCTACTTTCACAGTCATTTTGATAAATAAGTTTCAAAATAAATACATTTTTTTTCTCATCTTCTACTTAACTTCTTCAAGCACTCAGGAAAAAAGTTTAACAATGATTACTAAAAAAATCAGAATGAATGAAAGTATCAATAAACTGTTACACGCAAAATCTCTCAAACTTAAGAAAAATAATTTTCCGATATTTTGTGTAATATCTTTAAAACAGCTGTTCACTTTTCGAAAAGATACATTTGAATTGATTGAAAATCTATTTTTAGGTGTTGCAACGTTATGACGTTCTTTATAGGGTAGAAATAATTTGCTTATCAAAATGTTATCATTAAAATGTGTAAAATACAACTAATATTTTCAATAAAAATTGGGGTGGGGGGAATACGTTTTTTTTAATCACTTCTGTCTATCTGTTACCTTAAGGGAAAGGTGTATGATGGCTTTGAAGAGTTTGAAACGTAATTTATTATATCGAGTTTTACAATTCAAATATGAAGGAATAAGAGTCTATATTTTCTAAAATTTGGTTAATTTTTTCAAAATTATTTCTTTTAATTCAGAAAATATTTCAAAAGTGAAATTTAAAATGTGTTTTCGAGACTTGAACAAAAGGAGAGAGAACATTTACTCAGGGGTGATTATTACAACGTTTTTAATATCTAATGCCTTTTGAACCCAATAATGAATATCAAATTTAAGAAAGGTTGTTCTCCACCCACCGAAAATAAAACTTCAAAAGAAGTTTTAACCTCGAAAATGCTGTTGCACATTACTGATAAACATTCTGTGCCCTTTTTTCTGTCAATAATTGTACTTTTACTCCTAAACATTAATATTTGTTGGTATTAAGTGTTATAAAATTCTAATTGAGAAAAAATATGGTATTTTTTATTTAAATATAGGTGCTGAAATCAATTTCATTAACAAGGTGACTTAAAATACTTAATTTAATCTATTGATGTCTAAGCTTTACACTTTGCTTTAAAGAGACCCGAAATAATCAAAAACAACTTTCTGCCAATCAATAACTTTACTACCTTTTACGAACTAAATTAGGATAATTTATTGTTGAATTTTTATGATAGTCAATTTCTAATGGGTTCGAAACAAAGTCTTTAATCTTGTAAATAATACTATCATTGTGAACCTGGATTAAAATGAGACAATGTGTAAGCAAATATCCATTTCACCTATATAATTAAACTGCAAAGTAGGCCTCACTTCATCAATTTCCAAAATCTAATAACCTTTAACTCTCTTAGCACTTATATCAAGTTGGACCAATGTAAACAGTGCAAACGTATTGAAGATTTATTTTAACCGTCTCTTGAGTATATACACGGTAATACAATGAATTTTATACACTTTCTTAGCTTTTACTCTTTACTTACCATGTTAAGAATACAGATTGATTATTCTTAATACAATAGCAATACAAATAGCAGCACTTCCGAAAAATGTATATTTCTGTAATGATTCTGATGACGAAATTTGCATTAAATAATTGAACCTTGATTAAATCATTCAATAAAAATCTCTGAAAGAAAAAAAAGTTACTTACGAGTAAAATCATCAAGATCTTCAGCTTCGATTTCAGCTGGAGTCTTTTTCTTTCGATTCAAGCTGCTGCTTTCTGGCAGCGGTTCTTCTTCTTCCTCTTCTTCCTTTTTCTTGATGCCATACTAAAAACAAAAAAAAAAAAAAAAAAAAAAAAAAAAAAATCTTCTTGTACTTGGAACATTTGCAGAAAAAAAGTAAAACTCATATTACGAAACATAAATGTCATCTTTATACACTGGTTATCATAAATTAAGGAAAAATCACAAAAATAGCGATAACTCTTTCAAAAGTAAGCCAAACCGTGCAAAATTTGCATATGTTGTCCACTAAGAGTAGCTGAGTAAAATTGCAATATGCAAATTAGTGACGCTGCACTCGGCTTACGTCATCTGCCTGGAGCATAAAAGTCCAAGTTTGAGAGAAAGCACACAAATTTTACTGTGATTGCGACATTGAAAATCTGAGATAGCCAATTCGTAATAATGACCTCTAGGCATCATTTGCCTGAAGAACTACGATGGAGAGCCATCGGGAGACTAGAGGCAGGGCAGAGTCAATCAGAAGTGGCCAGATGGCTAAATGTGAGTCCATCTGTGGTTCATAGACTTTGGAGGCAATTTCAAACCACAGATTCGGCATCTAGGAGGTTCAGTCAAGGACGGCCAACTGTTACGACCAGTGCCGATGACCGATATTTGACATTAAGTGCACGCAGGAATAGAACCGCTACTCCGACACATCTTAGATCCTCTCTTGCTGCAGCCACCGGAAGGTTGGTGTCAACGTCAACTGTGCTCAGAAGGCTCCACGAAGGTGGTCTGTATGCGAGACGACCAGCCATTTGCGTGCCGCTCACATCACGCCATAGGAGAGACCGTTTGCAGTGGGCCCGACAACATGTCCACTGGACGTCAGATCAATGGAGGCCTGTTCTCTTTACGGATGAGTCCAGGTTTAGTCTAGAAAGTGACAGTAGACGTTATTTGATATGGAGAGAACCTGGGACCCGTTATCATCCATCAAACATCCGTGAAAGAGATGCATACGGAAGAGGCAGTGTCTGTGTTTGGGGAGGCATATCCTTAGGAGGGCGCACAGACCTCCATGTCTTTCCAAGGGGAACCGTGAATGCTCAGGTTTATCGAGACAACATCCTTGATGCTTATGTGCGCCCATATGCCGGGGCGATTGGTGATTGCTTCCTGTTACAGGACGATAATGCAAGACCATACAGAGCTCGCATTGTTGATGATTATCTTCAACAGGAAACAATTACGCGCATGGAGTGGCCAGCTCGATCCCCGGACTTGAATCCTATCGAGCACGTTTGGGATGCTCTAGGGAGGCGTGTATCTGCCGTCAATCCGCCCCCTCAGACCCTTGCCGCGCTTGCATCTGCTTTACAAGAGCAATGGCTCTCACTTCCTATTGAACTGATAGACCGCATAATTGAAAGCATCACACATCGCTGTTTGTGCTGTATTGCTTCTAGAGGCAATCATATTCCATATTAAAGGTACTTTTTCTATTGCAAACCGATACTTCCAATTTGTTTATTTTATACATGTGCTAATTTCTATACTACTATTAATGTCTGATAATTTCTTTTTATGTTGCTTAATACCTTACTATGTGTTGTATATTGTGGGTAAGTTTCATAAAATTCCATGTGTAATTTCTTGAGTTATCGCGATTTTTGTGAATTTTCCTTAATTTATGATAACTAGTGTATTTCTTTGTACAATGGTTTATTATGAGAAGCACAAACCCGAACAAAGACCTAAATAATCCTCTTTAAACTGAAACAATTTATATTACTACTAAACTAATTAAAAAGAAATAGAATATTACATTAAAAATTATTTTTTTTATATTAATAATACTGTGTATTGTATATATTCTAATATTATATTTATAACAATGGTGAGTGTAATGTAAGTATTAAACATAAATTATTTCTTTCCGTAAGAAAAGTGTTTCTCTAAATTCTAAGCTTCGTCATCTTATGAGTAAATTCTACTAAATTTTTATTCTCAGAATACATAATATCATACACTTTATGCAGTTATTTTCTAATTAAATTCTTTTATTGTATAGAAACTTTGAAATTAGTAACAAATTTTATAAAAATTAATTTTGCTGTTTTTTGTTGAAGGTATCTCTCCTTATTATATCCTACACGTTATTCATCTGACTATCACTAAGGTATTAAAGGCAATATTTAAAATTTTCAATCGAATTCCTATCTGAATAATTAATTATTACGTTCATATTGACTTATATTCATTTTACTCTAATGAAAAAGGATTTAAAAATTAATGTGATAAATAAAATTTTTAAATAAATTCCTAATCTAAATTATTAATAATTATGATTACGTTGAGTGCTTATTTTTTTTATTCCAATGAGAAAAATGCATTGAAAATGAAAATACTAAACAACATTTTTAAGCAAATTTTAATAAAATATGTAATTACTTTCAATTGATTACATTCATTTTTTAATCAAATCTCACACAAAATAATTTCAAAATCAATTTCATTTAGCAAGTATGAAAAATTACATTTAATACCCTTACAAAAATAATTTCCCTTGTATCGTATCCATTTAGAATCAAATTAATTAGTTTTAAAGCAATTTGTTTTTAAAAAGGTTAACAATTCGTTTTAGATTACTTAAGCGTAGTATATTGATCGTGAGTATAATTTGCTTTCGAAAGCGACGGGACTCTCAAAATACCATCGTTATAATCTTCTTCTAAGAAAAGTAAATATAAATTCATATAGTTCTTATATATAAAGATGATTTTTCTTATTTAAAAATACTCTAGAACCTTAGTACTTAAGCTCCTTTCGTCTTATAATACTGTTTGATACGTATACTTTTTTCCAATACATTTTAATCCATTTTTGCATTGTTTATATAGCTATTTTTTCTCTTTCGATAAATTAGATTTTTACATATGCATGACTAAAAATAAGATTTCATTATAAAAAATCTAAAGCAACCATCACATGGTTTCCAAACATGTGTTTCTTCAGAATTTCTTTGAAAAATGAAAGTTTGATGTTTGAAAATTTGTGGCGGACCTCTCGAACTTCCTGTATTTTCTCTCATCTTGCCACTAGGCGGCAAGTTATAGAGCTCTTTTTCCTCATAAGGGAACTATACATACTGTGGGTGTTCTGCGTGCAAAACTATAATAATGTTCTTATTTGTACCAGTGCAATCATCAGTTTGGGGAGAGCTGAGTTTTCTTGTATGATCGGTCTACTATCGGCCGGTAACTATCGTCATCAGACCCTGAATCCCCTTCTGGACTTGTCTGTACTTCATCTCTCATCGCCTTTGAAGAGTAGCTATTCAGACTTCTCTGCAACTTTACTGAACATACGAATCCCTTACACACCGATGTTCGCGCTGTAAATTGACAAGTTGCTGCTCATTACCCAGTTCTGAACTTCGTGTGATAACTTCTGATACGAATAGTATCTCTCAAGTTATTACTTAACAATTACTTTTTCAAATGTTTAAGCGAATCACTTTTTGGTATATAATTATATGGGCAAGTGGTCAATGTTCTATCTATACAAAATACTATATTAATGTGAAAAATCAGAGGGATAATGGAAATCGGGTGGTCAGCTCGGCAAGTAGCTCGCCACATAGGCCGTTCAGACTTTACTGTGAAGAAGAGGTGTTGAGACCGGTGGACAAGAGAGAGGTTTGTTATACTGTAACCAGGCTCAGGCCACCCTCGACAGACCAGTAATCGAGAAGACCATCACATCATAAGACACGCATGCATAGCGCCGACTGTCACGTTGTCCACCAACCATACACAGGCAGCACCTTCACTACGGACCTCTGTGTCAGTCCGTACCATCACAAGGCGCCTGGCAGAAGAGCAGTTGTTGTCGTGGCGCCCATTGCGTGTACTATCATTGACATTGACAACCATTCACCGACTTTTCCGTTTGGGTGGTGAGGCGTTGGAAGAGACTGGGACACACACACACACACACACACACACACACACACACACAACCAAATGGAATCATGTCGTCTTTAGCGTCGTATCCAGATTCAATTTGGGTAGTGATGACAATCGTGTATGTTATGTATGTGAAGGCCCCGTGGTGAACGTCTCAATCCTGTCTTCTATGTACAGCGGCACACCGCACATTACACAACAGGTGGGATGGTATGAGATGTCATATCATACGACACATGGTTACCCCTAATATTGATCAATTTCACCATGGCAGCCCAGAGGTACGTTCGTGACATTCTTCAGTCACATGTGTTGCCACTCATGACTGGGCTCCCATGAACCATTTTCAGACAATGTTCGCCCACATACAGCGACCGGGAATGACAGAATAGTCCCACTGTAGCTTATACATGTCGTAAGAGGCTACTCAAATGGGTACCCAGCGTCTGGGGGTATAGGCGGGCACCCTGCCCCTGGGGATTATATCAGGGGATCTCAGGGACTTACCTTCTTTAGGTAAGTACGGGCATCATGACTCCGAGACACCCTAGTAATCTTTTTCTTTCCCATGGGGTTTACTGTCTTTGGTAAACACTGTGACACGCCACCGGTTTACCCTAGTGATCTTTCTCTATTTTCGACCCTCCTTCTTGTCAACCAATTTTTGTCTTTTTTTCAATTTCTTCACTTCTAAATCACAGTGAAATCTTGTTTGGTTCCACTCACTCACTCACTCACTCACTCACTCACTCACTCACTCACTCACTCACTCACTCACTCACTCACTCACTCTCTGCAAGGGTTTCACAGGACTGCCTCCGCCGCATTTCTAATCTTCCCCAGTCAGCTCGATCCCCAGATTTATCACCGATCGAACATTTCTGGGATAATTCAGGACGTCATGTTTGACAGCCTATGAGTTTGGTCGAATTAAAGGCATGTTTACAGCAACTGTGGTACGAGATGTCGCACGACATCATACGGGACTTGCGTGCCTCAATGCCCCACCGACCATATCACATCATGCATTTATGCTAGAGGTGGCCCAACAGGGTACTAAAACCTCCATTCATCTGTATTTTTTCTAGAATAAATGATCATTTTGCTTTAATTTTGTGATCATTTACTTACATCAACGTCGTACTTACATATGTAAAATTTCGTTTCATTCTGACAATTCTTTCTCAATGCAAATTTTTTTATTGTAATAAGTAGTAGAATTTATTAAAGATAAAATTAAAATATACGTTGAATGTGAGCTATCAATAGCAGAAACGAAATGAAACATTTTCCAATACAAATACCAAGAAATCGAATGAACTAATTCTAGAATGTAGGCCAATGAAAGGTCAATAGAGGAAGTTAAATCTTGTTTGGCGCAGCATAGCCATATCTGGCCCTTGCGCCAATAAACTTTACATTCACTCACTCACTCGCTCACACACAGCAAGGGCGCTGTGTGTGGGCGAGCGAGTGAGTGATCAATTTTACTTAATAAAATTTCAAATATGCAACTGATCTAAAGTATAATTTGACTATAACTATATATATATACAATTTAGATTATAGAGCCTTATTAAACCCATACCTTCAGGTTGAAAAATAAAACACAAGTACTTCGAGAGGTTTGTCATTTTAAATAGTAAGTATCTGCAAGAGCTGTTGAAAGATAGCTAAATAAGTGGTAAAAGTTTCTACCGGTGATATTTAATTTCAGGTGAGAACAAGATGAATAAGAGGAAAAATATCTGCTTCTTTTTCAAACGTTCGAATCAAGGCAGAAAATAATTGATTTGAGTGATATTCGTCAGATAAATAATTGCTAGATTTATCATTAAAATATCCATCACATTCCAGCGTTTGAATTAGTTTCCAAAATTTGTCAGATAATTTGAAAAATGTTAAATTGTATGAACAAAATATATCGAAAATTAAATTGAGTCGATTTTTCGACACTATACTATAGTATAGTAATAATCATTGATTAGAAAAGAAAAACAAAATTAGATATTTTGAATGGCAGTGTATTTATTGATTTGGCTTCCAAAATTATACAAATAATAAACAAAAATAATTCTGATACAGGTTTTAGCAAATATTAGACAAGATTTATAAGGAAATAAAGTGAAATTAATGTTGTAATTCCAATTTCTCGAACTAATACTTTGATTTATCAAAATTTGTTAGAGTTAATTTAGTGCGAAATCTATTAATGCACCTTTTTAAACATCACGGTTACCAGGATTCATTGCAAAAAAGCATATGAAAAAGAATTTAAGATTGTTAAATCTAGGTTTTATAAAATACATTCATGTCAACAAATTAAAATTTTGTAGAAAATCTGAGGAGTCTATTTGTAGAAACCGAATATAAAAATGTTGAATAATTTGACTACACCCTAATTAAAATTATAGTTTTAACATATTGACTGGCCTATGATTATTGCTGCGTTAATTGATCAACATTCTCATCTTATTTTCTAAAGATAATTTTTCATTTCATTCATTAGAAAAATTCTACTTTTGTCACGTTTTTTTTTAAAATTTAAATTTACTTTTATAATTATCTCACAATAAAAGTATAACTTATTATATTTTAAATAAAAAAAAGAGAAAAATTGTACATATGTTATCATCGAAAAACTGACACACGTGATTTATAATCTCAGTTAAAGAAAAGTAACTGACTTTGTCACGGATTCCTTGTCGCATTTTCTCACGTTCTTCTTCCATTCTCTTATGTTTTTCCTTTCGTCTTTCTTCAGCTTCACGCAATGCCTCCAATCGTTCTTGTTCTTCTTCAGCAGCGGCTTCCCTGTCTTCAACGGAAGGTTCCGCTTCTCCAGCCATTTGACCTGTAAAAAGAGAAGATTGAATACATTGCAGCGTTAATAAACACATGAAAGAAAATAAAGAAGTGCTTCTTTATGTACACATTACGATATTGAATTTTTTAAAAATAATCACACCTATTAGTTTTAAATGAATTACTGGTTAATTTGAACTCAAGATGTCCATTTCAACAATGTAACTAATTTAAATTTTAGAAGAATAGATTTTTGTGTAACTTGAAATATCTATTTGTATAATATAAGAATTAAAAACAATATATAAAAGCTTGAATTTTTTTTGTATTTTTAAGGAGCGTCAAATATTTAAAGATGTTCTTTGAAAAAAATATTTAAATCATGAAGCACTCTTAAGCACTCTGTATTTATCTATGCATTTAATGAATTTGCTAAAATTGGAGGAATATAGATATTTTTTTTAAAATTAAAGCATGTATCAGAACAAAGAAAACGGTCTGAAGTATACCAGTACCATTATAGAGGAGTGGTAACCCTTGTATGACCGGTCACAGGTTTCCGGATAATTACTTAACAAGTTTGGAATTGTTTCCATTGTGGAAAAATTACAGAATGACCAGAACCACTGACAAAAAGTGACATTTTTGATTGACTGTTCTGCTTTAATTCATTCGACAGCGCACCAGAACGCTTACTTTGCCATTCGCTCGTTTAACCGTAAAAACACAAATATTAAAAATAATCTCACTATACTTACACTCACTTCGTATCAACATTTAAATGGACCTTCACACAACCTTCAAAGTGCTGGCATCTGAAACAGTTACCCCATTCGCATATGTTCCTACTGACAATTGTGATTTTATAAATGATATCTGTATATTTCCAAATGCATTCGGAACGACTTTAAGCCACTCAAATCAAATACGTTTTAGAAAATTGATAATTTAAGTGGCGTGAATAACTTTTGGAAGCCAATGTAACAAATTTCTAACAAATATTCTATGAAGTATACGAACTATGTATTGATATTTCATGTACCACTATCCTGATGAACTCGTGAAATAAAATGACTAGTTTAAAAGAATATAAGTTGAAACTAATTTATGTTGGAATTGAAATTTTTTTTAAAAAAGCTGTATTAAATAATTATCTTTACGACATGAATATCTATACATCATAAATTCACAAATTAAAATAAATCAGATAATTTAAGTTTGATACCATAAATCTTCCGTATTGATTGATTTAATATAACATAAGTTGTGTAGTTCCTAATGCACTATAAATTTTAATATCACTTTATCTTTACTAAGCTCAATTTTGCATTAAAAAAGTTTCATTTAATATACCAATCAATTTCACCAAAGAGTTATTTCCGTCTCTTTTTCTCTTGATAATTACCAAGTATTGTCACGAAGATGCAAAGAACTATACCGTTATTGTAAACAATTAGATTTATTAATAGAACAGAGTAACATTCGAGAAATAACCAATTTGAATATTAAAGAAATATCTAGAATCATCAAGATGTTAGATAAACAATAAATAATAGTTCAAATTAAAAAAGTAGTTTTAGGATGAATACACTTTGGTGGGGATTCAAATCCCGGATAGATGAAACGGCAGTCCAAAGCTTTGCCAATTGAGCCACGGAGAAAGCGTGCTTTCAAATTTTGTGAGACAATATTTTTAACATACAAGTTTATTTCCCTTTTAAAGCTGGCATATAATTTCATTCAACAACAAAAAGGATAAAGAAAAGCATGCATAAGGTTCGGCAGTGTAACTACTCACAGTTTTTTTTAAAACAAAGATATCAGTCAAGAAACTATTGAAAGTAGTTTAAGATTCATAACCGAGTAACTATGAAGCCTTAATTAATCAACAGAGTGATCGTGATTTTATATACGGTATTTACATATTATTGTCTACTAAATACATTCCCAAAAATTGAAATTTTAAGTCACGTGCTTAATATTGAAAACCAGTGTAAGAAAGAATTGCCTCGGTGTTTTCAATTTGGATTTAGACAACTAATACATTTTTAGGAACACACTTCATGTAATCCCTTCTGTAATTAAGTGAGACAATGAGAAAGAGAAGTTGTGTTTTAAAATTACGATATTAAAAGGAACTGGAATTAACAATTATACACACACAATTTTTTTTTGAAAAATTGAAAAAATTTGAATTCTTTGAAGAATTTGAAAGAATTTTGAGAAAGATTTTAATATTAAAATTATTAAGTATTTTTATTTACATTAAAAAAAGAGAAATTTATTTAGCTAGACTACTTATTACATAATAATAGACTTCAGAGTACGTGTATTCATTTAATTAAGGGTATAATTAACCCTTTGTTCCATAAATTCAGTATGAATGATTATAATTTCGAGCTTCAAGAAGGAGAATGTTATACTTTTGAATTTATGAATATATTTTTTGATAAAACTAATTTTAAAAATCTTCTTAAAATTTCAGAAATTAATCCCTATTAAAAATCTCAACATTAAAAAAAGCTTTTAAATATAATAAGATAATGGGTCGTATTGTTTTTAATTATAATGATAACTAGATTTAAAATGATGATATTTGTACGAGTAATGTTCACAAAGAATATATCTATGAGGAATAACAAGTGATCACAGGTAATTTGGATATTGACGAAGGGAAAAAAAAATTTAAAGGTATTATGAATTACGGTACTAATTTCAGACTTGACATTTCGAAAAGTAGTTTTTATGTTGAGAAATAAATTAGCTTACGTACTTTTAATTACTAAATTAGCTATTTATTACATTCTTCCATTAGAAACTTTTAAACAGTTTAAAGACTGTATTAATTATGATATCAAAAGATTGATCTTTAGAAAATCAGATATTAATACTAGTAAGGTCTTTTACTTGAAAAATTTAAAAACTGCTATTATTAATCTGCAGGATGTATTTATTGTTACTTATATTGACAAAGTACTTACTTTCAAAGCTGGTATTTGTAAGAAATTCTATTTTAACTTAAATAATATGCATCTTGAGAATAACTCTTTTAATGTTGTGAGCAATAGCCAGAAAGAAATTTCTAATATAATAAAAGCATTTTATACGAAAATTGGCGTCGATATTAATAATGTTAAATTACCTCCCCTATTTTAAACACCAAAATTTCATACAAATCCTCTGAAATTTAGAATTGTTATTAATAATTGGAGTGTATATATTGCTCTTGCTGGCAAAAAATTACGAAGAACAATTCAAAATATTTTAGATAAGTTGTAGAGACTGACATTATTAATAATAGTGCTGATATAGTCAAATAGATGAATAATAAGCAAATTTATGTCATTTATAGCTATGATTTTAAAAATATTTTCAATTCCATTGACACAGAGGATCTTATTTAAGTTCTAAGAGATTTACAAGAAATTGAATATTAATAAGATTATTTCATGTGAAAATTTAACCATTTAATGATATGTTAGTATTAAAAGAAAATTACATGTCTTTTTTATAAGATATACAAACAGGTTAAAGGCATACCACAAGGTGGTCCAGAAAGTAATTGTGCTTAGCTAATATTTATTTACATTTTTATGAAAATAATGTTTTTGATTATGATAGATTAGAGATGTTTAGAAAAATTGATGATGCTATTTTCTTTCGAATTATCAATAAAGAAAGATTTTAAACCTTTCTTATCTTTTTTTCCAGAATATTCAAATTTATTGCAAAAAAAAAAAAAAAAAAAAAAAAAAAAAAAAATGTAAAAAAACTGAGCGGAATACTCAGATATTTCTTTTTAAAAATAGAGGATATTAAATTTCTAGTAATATACATGACAAAAGGGATACGTTTTCCTTTGAGGCACATAACGTACCCTTAAGAGGGAATTTATTAAGCCTAAATATTTTTGAAACATAATTTAAAAGCATCTTTTATGTAATTATTGAATTGTGTCTAAAAACATAATATTTACAAGTTATTGTAAATAACTAACAAATTTTTAAAGCAAGTTATCCTTGCTTAATAAATTTGTATGAGAGCAGATTTTCGTCGGGATTTCATAAAGGGTGATTTAAAACATATAAATTATAAATTATAGGTGTTTATTTTCTGTTTTTGAAAATTTTTCTTTATTTTTTCCCTTCCAATTTCGCTTTAATTTTTTCGTTTTAAAGTTTTATAATTTTTCTTGCATTATTACTCTTTCTCTCTATTAGAGAACATTGTGCTATATTTCTGATTTTAGCTTACTTTCCTCAATGCGGGAGATTTATGTGAGCGTGTTTGCTTTGTATGTCGTCTCATGTAAGTTTTTGTTATCTTTTTAGTCTGGTTCGCTTTTTATTTAGATTGTTCTCTTTCTGTTTTAATTACCTTTTTTGTCCACATTTGTATTTACTTTATTTCTTCTTTTGCATCTTGTTTTTGTGAATTTATGGAATTTCCATTTCGGGTTATAGCATTTGTCTATTGGGATTGTTCGGTTCTTGTAAAACATAGTTTTACCAGAATATCTGTCAAAAGATTCTGAATTTAAAAATATAAGATTGCATTTTCTTTATGATCCCCCCCTTTGTTTTTCATGTTTTGGTTTTGTACTTATTCATGAGTAGAACTTTTATCTTTTTGCCGTTATTCATTCCGTGTATATTCATCTCTTTTTTTCGTGTATATTGACCCTTTTTTTTTGAATGTTTCATGGTGTAACTTTTTCTATTGTTCTGCGTATTAAACAGTTATAAAAATATTGTTGGTTTCATCACTTTTAACTTTTCCTGAGGTTTTTTTAAAGGAATTTATAAACCGACTTTATCCATTCAGCTGTGACACTACCTTGTCGTGGTGGATGGGCTTTGAACAAAGAGTGCCACAACAACATGTCCCATTTTTTTAAATTAGCCTCTTATGACTAGCAAAATGTCCTCTATTGGTCCCCTTTTGAACTATTTTTTTTTTTTTTTTTTGCAAAACAAATTCCCATTGCTTCACGTATACTGGACTTCCCATTTTTGAATAAGACAATCTCTATATAAATGCAAAACATTTCATTGGTGACAATTGCATGTTCTAAGAATATTTTATTGAACTTCATCTTCAATTTAAAAGGAAATGTAAGATTAATTTGGTTATATTGAGTCTCTGACACCCAGAGTTAACTGTATTTGTTGTTTGATGTACATTCTGTTTTCATAAAACCACAATTTAATGAGTGCAGAGAAGAATTCAATGAATTCATGGAGAATTTAACTCTATAGTTTGGTTTGTTTTGATTAATGGCTCTAAGAGAATCCTCTCGCGTTATATTGTGCCAAACACATGGAAAAAATATTACGTTTTTTAAAAAATAAAACAATTTAAAATCCAAACAAAAGATGGAAAACAAATTAGAGTTTAATAAAATTGTATATTGGTTTTGAAACCAATGTCATGTAAAAAAACTTAAAATATTTGGTTGGGGGATTTCCTCATTCCCCTTATTAAAGATAATGTATAAGATTAAAATATTTAAAACGAACAGAGTTAAAAGCAGAGCACTGTGTTAAAATATGTATCACAGTAAGAGGACAAATACAGTAGTTATACATAAGGCCAAAAGGTGTCTATGGGTCAATCGCATGTGTCCAATACGTAGACATGTGACAATAACGTCCTGTCGTCTACATGAAAATGGGTGCCAATGAGAAAGAACGTGTTTAATATTACGCAATTTACTATCAGTTTCTAGATTTCATTGGTCCTGCAGTCTCGTGAATTTCTGATTTCATGTATTTTATGATATCACTATATGGAATGGTGGGAGGTATTTCACTGGATACTGATTCAGCTGCACTACCGATCGTCTCGTTGTCTTTGATAACGGCGTGGAATGGTATCCAAAAAAAAAAAAAAAAAACAGTTGGATGTTCTGAGATCTCATTTTATTGATTGTTTTTAATATTTCAGTGACCAATAGGTATGACCTAAGGATTCCAATGCGCTCTTGTAACCATATTTATTAACTAAAATGTATCCTGGTTGCGCCAAGAAGCTGAGGCGTCCTATAGCGACCAGGCGAAGCTAAGAAAAATGCCTCAGTCAAGGTCAAGGAGGATTAAGAGTATGCACGCCATGACACTTCATCCCTTTATTTTACGTATTTTTTTCGGAATTATGTGTGCAATTGCGCTGTCCGTGAGTAACTTATGCTTCATAATTATATATTATTACACTGACGTATATATTTACTGAACCCCACCTGACCCCTAACCATGACTGTCATTAAACGGAAAAACAATGGCCTCCCCAACTCATAGAATCCTTGAATATTATAAAATTCTCGTTATCTTGATCTGATAAACTGTTCAACTCCTTATGAATAGCGGAAATCTCCATTGCAAAACGGAGCATTAATTCACTCCATGAAGTTTAAAATCATGGAGTGAATTGTCAGTTAAAAATGAGTCACCGATATGATTCAATGACTTAGAACCGTCAGTGGAGATATGAATAAAGTTATGCTATTGCTCTGCAAAATCGTTAAAAAGTTGAATAAATTTGTTTTGCGTGATGTCTGATTTTTTAAGATTTTGAAAAGGATTTTTAAAATCAAAATTATGTTCAAAAAACCAAGACTATTTGTTTTTTAAATTCCCTATATACTTTGTGTGTGTTTTGTTGTGTAATTTAAAACTCTAAATGTTCATTCATTCTGTAGACATGTCTAGCACTTCTGATTAACATTACATCCTAAGAAGATAATTAGCTCATGCTAGAGATATGCAAATAGCCGTACATAAATATTTTCCAACTGGAAGTTTTTTAATAGGGCCTACTGGCTGAAATATTTCACGGAATAAATTTCATGGATTCAAAAGAACTTCGTGCTTTCATGAAGATAATAATAAACCAAAGCATGTCTTTTATTAAAACATCAGAGTTCAATTTCCCGACTTCACTTGATGCTTATTGCACCCCAAAGAACCTGACACCTCGGTATCGATCACGTTATTCTTTCTTTCCCGTTGGGGATGACTCCTGCTACTTGATCTCATAATCCCTTCTCCCTGTGAAACGATAACGACATCACAGCGTCCCCTTTTCCGGGGTCTGATGTCAGTGAATTCGCAGCATTAACTCCTTTTCCAATCTCATGCTACTCCTCTTAGTAGCCTCTGTCACGTCCAGGGATCAATAACGTTTCCCTTATTCTTAGACTGGCTTATATTTGTTCCATTCCAGAGGGAACATTTCCCCCTTCTCACAATGTTTGAATAGCGTGCCTAGGATTCGTTTGCCAAAAAGATGGTTGGTTGCTGGAATTTATGAAAACAGTAATTTTTTTTTATTTTACGTAGCGAATGCTGACAAGATTGATCCCGTTTGAGCATTAAAACGTAAGTCTTCAGATTTCAGAGAGATTTTATTATTTTGAGGGTCAAAATAACATATCGTTCTAAAGAAAATTATTGTTATAGAGGGATTCAATACTGGAACGAAAATAATTTTGTTCTTCATATCCGGTGGCATCACCAAGAGTGCTCTACTTTCATTCAGCAAAAAATCGTGTTCACGCAAACAATACTATATATGAAACGGAGTGATAACATTATGTTTACAGTGTTGAGTAATTTTTACATCCCTCTGATCATAAATTTTCGTGAAGTACACTTGCCCAGGATTCCTGCAATGCCTTAGCATATAAATGCTTATCGCATATTTAAATAATACATTTTTGATGTATAAGTAAATAAAACTCCAAAAACTATTCTGTAAATTTATAAAATAATATAAATAAATGAAAATACATACTCATTAATTAATCCTTATTTATTTGAAATTTTGCGAAAAGAAATTCAATTTTTTTTCATTACCCAGAGACAATCTCATGCAAAAAGAACTTTTAGCATCTAAACAATTTAGATGCTCCTCTGGTACATTAGGTAAGATAGAAAAAAAAGTTATGACGATCCTCGATTAAGTACACTACTTCTTCAGGAGATAAGTTTGGCTTACCATAGTGTATATATCCCTTTTTCTTTTACATCATCATCATCTCCTATCTCTTCTACTTCAGCTTTATCGCTTCTTATTCCAGAAAGAATATCTTCATCTGTTAGTTCCGAAAAGATGTATTCTTCAACATCTACATTTAAATAATCACGAACAGATATTTCAAACATTTTTTCAGTTTTATGTTCGTAATCGGTCAAGGAACTTTGAAGAATTGAATAGTATTTTTTCCCTCAGAATACCCGTAAGAAGTATCACCTTGATTCTCTTCGTCAATTTGAATGAAGCCAACTTTTTTCCAATAGTTAGATATGTACTGTTGCTTCATTTCCCACCAACTCATTCACATGCATCTTTTAAAAGTAACAGTAACTGGCATTATGTGCTTTTGATCAATATTAAAAACAGTTTTATCCACTATTCGTTTTCTGTAATACCCTTTGAAGCATTTTATAATGCCATGTCGATGGGCTGTAGAGCTGCAGTTGTGTTTGGTGAAAAGAAGTAAACTTCTACCCTCTACAGTTTTAGAATGGGTTTATACTTATTATTGTTCTTTTAACTACATGTGTAGAGCAGTTTTCAGTTAAAAGAACAATGCCTTTCTTTCCTGATTTCATATCTTTATCTAGTTTTAGTAACCATTCTCTAAATATTTTTGAAATGTTACAAGCTCGCTTATTCACAATGCAGTCTACTAGCATGCTCTTAATGTCTTAAAAACATTTTGGCTTAAAGGATCTTCCAATTACAAGAGGTGTTAATTTATTCTTTCCTGTCATATTTGTACATAGTAATACTTCTGTTTGAATTTCTTGCCCCCTTTACAGGTTTCTCCTTTGCAAATTAATGTTCGTTCAGGTAACATCTGGAAAGTAACCTTGTCTCATCTGCGTCATAGACATTATCAACGGAATAGTTTTCAAAATCTTACGCATTTCTCTCTGACGCCATGTGCGTACGTCATTCAGGGGCATTGATTTTTCTTCAGCATGTAACCCATGGACAGATATCTCATGTTGGTCTTGAAACCTTGTTAGCCATCCGTTTCTGGCTTTGAAATCTAGGTGCCCCATCATACATCAGCAAGAGCAATGCAAAACTTTGATGAAGTTTTTCGACAGAGAGTGTAACTTGAGAACCCCGTCCAACTGTCCTACCACATTTTATTTAGATTTTCCTTGTATAGCGTTTAATTCGTTGACATCAGGGTTGAATTTTTAAAAAAAATATCGTAATGAAGAGAATTACTCTGATGGGAAAATATTATCATCGTTGTAAAGAGAATTATCGTTGTAAAGAATATCGTAATGGGGAGAACTGCCTTACATTAATCTGAAGGAAATTAAGCCAGGAAAAATATCGCAATAGAGAGAATTATCGTTATAGAGGATATCCATGTAGCAAGATTATACTATATATATATATATATGTGTGTGTGGCGTGTGTAAAGATTCAAAGTAACGACTACTTATTACACACACACAGTTTATTTGCTAACGTAGGACAGAACATTTAAACACAAAACAAATTGATTAAACTCGCGCAATCATAGATTTAACGTCCAGCGCAATTTCCTGAACCGTCTTGTTCAGTGTCTCGCTCCTTCTCCGTCACGTCTCATCTAACACTTCCGAATCTCTCTCGAAGCGATAGGCTGCGCTCTAGGAACATCATGACTGTCTTCCGGTATGGTACATCAGCAGATCTTAGATCCCCCCATA
>BMAW01017421.1:328823-339774 GCA_019974015.1 Nephila pilipes
GCAAGTATTCTTAACTTTTTTTTTACATATCGTTAACGTTTATATCTATTTATATTGATCTCCCATCGAAGCCGGAACATTTTGGTTAACTTCTCTGACGTCTCCATGACGGTTCGGTTGAAGTCTCCATGAAGTCATTGCTTAGTAGCGCTAATTTGACGATTGTTCTCCTGAATCGGCAAATTTCGCCGTAATCGTCAAGGGGCACCGATACTGAACTTTACCGAACTAGGTTCAAGGTTACGATGTACGTCGCTAAAAGCCTTCGTGTTGCTTCTTGTGACGTTAATAAATAATCATTTAATCAAAAATACCCACTCACTCTCTTTACCGTTAACTTCGTGTTAAACTCTTTGCTATTTACAATTGAAATTGATGAAATCTATTCACTTCTCTTCAATAATTCTAATTTTATCAACACAAGTAACGTTTCATTCATTGAGAGTTTATATATATATATATATATATATATATATATATCATAAGTATTTGAAGGTTATATAGTATACTCAGGAACAGATCAAATAATTACATCTTTCCAAGCATGTACGTTATTTTAAAGTATATATATATAATTGATATATATTATGTAGAATTACTAAATGAATGAGGATATCGTAATTTATCGATGACTGTAGCTCTTTCTCAAGGTAATTATGAAATATTTTAAATATTTTGATATAATAATTTACAAAACAGTAAAAGTTTTTCATGAAGTAAATATTATTCATATTGTGGAGAGAAAACTGTTACTAGACTTTACGTTGATTAAATTAAACACGTTTCTCCTCCTCAAAAAATTAAAGTGTAATTTAAAACTTCATGAAAAACAAATTAAACTTTTTTAAAGTCATTAAATATATGGATCTAAAAAATGTGACTACGAGTATGCATTCTGAAGATGAAACTAATGTTAGAGTTTTCATTGCTGAAACTAAAGCTAAGGGGATAAATAGTATTCTGTTATTAGAACAAATTTGCAGCCTTACTTTATCCGAGTACAAAGTCATCACGTTATTATTTAAAAATAATGAAAAGTATTATTAAGTTATTCAGATTTTGTTGAAAAGACATAAATATGAATTGAATTAAAAATTTTTAACTTCTTTCCCATCCTTATAAAATATAGTGATTTACTGATTGGATTCTAATACCATTTAACGGTGTGAAAACGTTGTTATTTAATATAGAAAGATGCCTGGTATCTAAATTTCAATTTTTTTTTTGAATACCTCTAAAATTAAAGATCAATTTTCATAACTGCATCCTGTAATAACGGAAAATGTTCTTAGAGTTATCCGAAGACGTTACATTTACGTCCTTTGGATTTAAAGGAAATGATTATAAATTAATTCTATATCAGCTTCAAATACTTCAAAAGGGCCATTTTCCATTGTATGTCTAAAGAAGATGCACAGATTCTTATCTCCTTCTTTCAAGAGATTATATTGATCAAAATATTTAAAAAATCTTCTGAGTTGAAGAATAAAGAATTCAGAAAGATTATTGTTCAAATAAATATATTTCTCTTCTATTATTCAGAAGCTGGCTCTTTTATTTGATTTTACTTTTTGTTAAAGGCGGAAACAAAATGATTCGTACAAAGCAAATAAAAAACATCCAAATCTTTCAACAATAGCTTAGCTGACGGCAATGCCGGTAAATAAATTGTGGGTGCAATCTGGTTGAAAAGTACATTTGGTTCCATCTTTCTTTTCGCTTAAAAATATCATTTATTACTTTTTTTGCCCAATATCTAACACTCACAGTTTCATTGAAAACTTTTATTGACTGTATATTTCAAAGAAAAATATTTGGACAATGAAAAATTCAAGCCTTAGGTACCCACTTACTATTGATTTATTATCGTTTCTAAATTGTTTTTATGGCTACGTAAATCCTCCAGACTATCTGTTTTATCATCAATTTTTGCACGAAACTGTTCGGGGGTTGCATTTTAAACAAAAAGCAGTTCGGAATGATTTATAAGAATATATATTTTGATCCACTTAGCTCTATTAGCATATCGTTAACTTTTTGAAAAATTATTATATATAATTTCGAAATATATTTAAAGTTATACTTAAAACGTTGACGTAATATTTAAAATGGTAAATTTACCAGGTATTAATCAATTTAGTCATTTGCAGAAGTTAATAACTATAAGCTATGAGCTAGATCTAATAAAAACACACAGTGACATGAAAGATATTTTAGATTCAATATCTATAACCAGATATGGATATTTATACAGAAAACTCAAAATGAAATAGTAATATATTGGAGCTAACTCTTTCACAAGAAATTTTATTAATTACTCAAGAATGTGGTGGTAAAATATTTCGTAGAAAAATATTAACTCGGATATCTATTAGGCTGCTTCGCAGTGTCTAATTAAATAATATTTAAGATTAATTTTTCATGTTAAAAAGTATGCATTTTTAGTTTGAAAAATTATTAAAAAATACAGGCATCGGTTTTTTTTAAAGTTAATCTTTTCATAAAAAAGGGATGATTTTTTTGCCTTATCGTTTGTTTCAAATGTGTCTCAAATATTTTTAAATGCTTTATTTTACCTGTTTTACAGATTTAAAAGAGAGATAAAACATTAAAAAATACTAAAATACAATAAGTTGATGCTAATTGTATTTTACGAAATGAAGCAATTTTCGGATGTCTTAGATTATAGTACCGAGATCGAGTTTTAAAAAGATTTTTTTTTTCAAAAGCAACGTGCCACGGTTTCATGACTTCTAAAAGAATTTTAAGAAATAACTAAGAGCCTTAAAATTATAAGAGAATTTTAATGATGCTCAGAATTAAAGCCATAAATATGTAATGGTTAGATTCAATTTGATTCAAATGAGAAAAAACTGTTTAGTAATGTCATGTACGTGTGTAGTAAAATGTCAAAAGTAAGTTACTTAAATAAAATAAAATTAGCTTAAAGATTTTGTCTAATTGAAGAAAATATTTGTATAAAACATTTTCCTCAAACTATAAGTTGAAAATTAAATAAATTATATTTCATGATTCCTATAAAAACTTTAAGTGAATGTTTATAAAAATAAGTTCTCATACACAAATTTTAAATTATTTAAAAAGTAGTCATTTAGAATAGTAGCATTTCATTATATCGCGCATAAATTTAGTCTGTTTGTAAAATTTTGATGAATCAATATCTTTTGGATTTTAGCATTAAGAAATTTTTAGTACTGATTTAATAAAATACTTCATATTTTTAAAAAAAACAAATTAAATAATAAAAAAAAAAAAAAAAAAAAGATTCAAATTGAATTCAGGTGTAAGGTGACCTTAAAATTCAGAAAAAGGAAATGTGAAACAAGTTAGTTTAGAATAAAATGTGAATTCCTCAAATAAATGAAATATTTAAAAAATTACTTTCACATTTTTATACGAATTTTCCTATGCGGAAAAAATTAAATGATGAAGCAAAATGGAGAGAAGAATCACAAAATATATACATTTCCATAGATATTTTTGTAAATATCTTTGTAATTGATCTGAATAAGACATGACTCTTAAATAAAAGGCATCAATATTTAGTTCAAAAATTTAAATTAGTTACATTAATAATGAAATACAGTGGCATTAGCCCAAAGCTTTCAAGTTTGATAAACACTCTTTTACATGAAAACATAACAATGTTTTCTAAAAATAGCTCGAATATGTGATATATAGCTCATGTGATATTACCTATTTCATTTCTCTTTGTATGATAAATATCGCCTAAAGATATGTCCATTAATGCATCAAAAATTCATGTTTCAAAAGTGTTACCCTTTTTGGAGCAGTCGAAACTTATAAGAAAACATGCTATTGACATAGAAAGGTGAGCTTATTTATACATAGATTTGAGAATTCATTAAGTAAGGGGTATTCAACAAAATGATGTGGTGCTTTTTAATAATGTAGAAAAACATGCAGTTAGAATTACCTATTGTAAAATATAAATTTTTATCCGAGTTTCGTACTTGTATAATATTTTCTTTTAGCTTTAACTCAATTTAATTTCAGTGAGTAATCTGTAATTATGTAAAAATGGTTTTATATATATATATATATATATATATATATATATATATATATATATATATATATATATATATATATATATATATATATATATATATATATATTATTCGCATTAAAAGTAATAAGAAATATTTAGCTAAGAAAAACTGAAAAATACAGTAATATTTGAAAGAACTTATTATGTATCCAGACTTTAAAACAAATCTTAATTGAATTTATAGTTTTTATCGAAGATAAACATCCGTTATACATTAGCAAAAATTCAATTAATATGGAATTTTGAAATTTAGTAAACTTTGTAGCTCTAAATTTTGCTTTCCCGTGTTTAGCTTTTTTTCTAATAACATATTTATTTTTACAATCACTAATTCTGCACATATATACAAACGAAATTCAAAGAGACCTTGAATAAATTTTATTTCGAGTGCCTATATTCTCATGCAGAGGAAACGACTAAAATACATTTATACAGAACAAAATTAGGTATTGAAAAAAATGCGATACAGAATTAGTAATTTTAAGTCTTTATTTTCAGTACATACAACTTGCTGTAGAAAATAGGTTAAAAATTCATTAAGCAACTAAATGAATATGATAAAATAATTATAATATGACGTTAACAATTTATACATTTAATACATACGCCATAAAGTCATCTTCCGGAACACTGGAGAGCTTTAATTTTGTAGAAATTGTCATAATCAAGCGCAAGCACACGTCTGACTCATAATTAGCCTAACGCAAAATACCATGTATTATGATGTAATTACTTCATGATATTTCGCAAACATAGGATGAAATGACCTGTTTGTCGGAAGATACATAATTCGTTCTTTGACATTCCCTTCTGAGTTGTCTATCCTCTTCGTTATCAAATTATTCATAACTCAAGCGTGCTGTTTGTCATTTCAAAAAGGGAAATAACAAAAAATCATGTCTTAAATATCTACTGATGTCCTTAAACAGCGGTAAACATAGGAGGGGACGTTATCGAATACGTAAAGTACCACAGAGAAAAAGCTGGATACTAATGGAGCGAAAACAGCTTACAGTCGAACCTTGAATAAATGAAAAGGTACATAATAGCTCTTCTCCATTACGTTGAATATTTTATTAATAGACTCTATGCTTTTCTCTGTAGGAGAGAAGAATATGTTCCGAAGATTTTTAGATAAAGTTTGTTGAAAAGTGGAACTACGTATTTTTATGTAACATGCATTGCTAAGTGGAATTTGGGTAAAACTACATATTTTTTAGAACGCAGCTTAAAAAAATAATATACTTTATTCACTATTTACTTAAAATAAGATAAACATTTTCTCATTAGCAAGAGTTTTAATGTCAACAAAGAGTGAACTGAATTAATATACAAATAGAATTTATGGATAATTTTATTTTTATGTCTCATAATTTCTGAAATGTTTCTTGTAATTATGTGTTAAATTTAAAAAAAAATACTTTTAATTATTTTTACAACCAATCTTACAAATTATTATAAATCGTTTGGGATCAGAGAACTATAGTTTGAGTCTACAAAATTAAGAACTTCTCGATTTTAAAGTTTTCGCATTGTTTTCATGATAACAGTAATGATTAATTACATCATTGTTTCGAATACTGTTATTAAAATGCTATTCTTTAACAGAATAAAATTTTTTGTTCAAATTGATTTTTACTCCAAGATACAAATAATTATTGTTTCCAGAAAGATTGTGCTCTCCTTCAACTAAAGAAAAAAATATAATTATTCAGTTTATGCACGAATTATTTTATCAAATGAATATAATTGACATTAATAGACAATATTGTAAAATTAAAAGTGAATTAATATTTTAGTACTCCTAATGATTTGATGTATTTCAAAATGACGAATAAATTCTATAACTTTTTTTTTTTATCAAAATTCCCAAGATATCATAATTATTTATAAAAAAAAAAAAAAAGCAATTTTTTCAATCAGGAAATCAATTCGAAAACAAAGTACTGCTATTAAGAATATCTAATAATAAATGGTGACATTTCTACTATTGCTTCTTTAAATGAAATACCGGATCCCACCAGTTACACATTTCCCATCAATCTCTTGAATTTGAGATTTCAGCAGCTCAGCATTTTTGTGGATTCAAAGTATTTTAAAGCGATTAAAATTTGAAAAATAATTAAAAAAGGAATTTTTCTTTATAGAGTTGTAAATTGTTAATAAACGAAGTGAGATAGTATTTAAAGATTTATAAATAGTAAGATTATTAATCTTTTTAAAAAATAAATGAGCGTAATTATCGTATTCATTGTCACAGAAATATTTTATCTATACGCAACGGAATTTAGAAACATTAACCAGTATTTTTGGGCATTTAATTACTCGTAGTAATTGGCTAGTAAGCCTTGTATGATTTTATAGGGAGGTTATACCATCCAGAATGGCAGGGGATCTTCAAGTGCATTCTGTTTTGTATCTTAAGTTCTTATTTAATTTTAGATGTTTCTCCCCTTTTTAAAATTAAGTAAAAAATCATGACAATTATTTACAAGCGAATATAAACTAGTTTCAATTGCTTTTACTAAATTTACTAGTAAATAAAGACAAAATGCTGATTCTCCTATTTATTGATAAAAGGAAGAAAATTTGAAATTATATTTGAGTAAGAATACCAAAAAGAAGTTACTTTGTCTTTTGTGAATGGTATGATGGAAGAAAATAGGAATTAAAATTAAAAATCAAGTCAAATACATAAAAACAATATTATTTATTGTAAATTTTGTGATGAAGAAATAATATGTTTGATGAATAATTTTAGTATTAAAGCGAATCCAGAATACGTAATATAATCTTGATCTAAAAACCAAGAAAAATATTTTTTGAAGAATTTTTTTAAATTTTATTTGCAGAAAAGGATTTCGATCTCTGAAATAGACTAGAATTACTCAATTACTTAAAGAGAAATTATAGAAATAAATACTAAAATAATTTTACGAAAAGAGAAGTGAATCTTACAGACCGTTTCTTGGATTTGTTATTCATGAAAAAAGAAATGAGATTAAATATTTAAATCTATTCAACATTGCATTACAGGTTTTACAATTTATGACAATAAATCACTCATCTAATACAATAATAAGATTGTTAAGATAAAAAAAAATTTCATGCAAAAACTGTTTAAAGGGCAAAATAAATCCAAACTTACATAAGAAATAATTATTTCTTAGCCAAATTTAGAAGAGTCATATTCATTTCCCATTGCTTAAGGTTTTTCATTAAAATTCCTCACAGAAAATATGATTTAGTTTCAAGAACGAAATGATTACAGATTCAATGAAATTTAATCAAAGGAAAATACAAAAGGGATATTATTTGTTGAGTTGGAGTCGTAAGAATTTTAAAAAGTATTCAAGTAATAAATTTGCTTTTTTCCTTTGATTGTCGGAAGACTAAACGAATTTCGTTGACTTACGAAGAACATTTCGAAAAGAAGTAATACAGCTTTCTTTTAAGTAAAACAATTATGTTTTCAACACTAAAAATTAAGTTCATAGGATGTAAAGTAAATTTTTTCTATATTGATAGTCTAAAAAAAGGCCCGTGCAACAATAACTATCAAAGTAACAATAACTATCTATACTAAGATTAGGGAAGTTATGATAATGGATGAAGATGAAAAAACTACGAAGATCGAAGAAAAAGAAGGCATTTCTGACGAGGATGAGTATTTTTTTCAGATATGGGCTAAAATATTATTTTTTACAAGGTTTCAGATACATGCAGATGGCATTTTGTTGATCCATATTTTATATTATTACACTTCGGGCTGACAAGAGTGAGTTATTTGTTATCGGCTACAGTCAAGAGTAAATATTTACTAATAAACACATGAATGCTTGCAATCAAAAGAATTACTATAAATAATCATATTTTTTTTAAAAATATATTTTTCAAATTTCTTTATTTACCTCTTAAAGTAATTATGTTAATGTAATGATTAACTTCAGAAAATCTAATTTATTTCTACATATTAAAAGAGATACAACTATTCTATATCATGCATTCCCATAGTTCACACTGTAGAATACATTGAGTTAACTACATTTTCTATACCATTACTATACAGTTGAAGCAAGTTTGTCTCAAGATATTGTAATGCTTTTTTGTATCGAAGTAGTCATCTGAAAAAAAATATGTCGTACGGGTAACTGCAATTGGGGTGAATCCATTTTATGTTACCAATGTCATTAAATGTACAGTTGTGTTTTGACTATATAGTATAAATCAATTTTTCTTTTCTAAGCCTTTTCCCCATTTTATGGCTATCTGTAAAATCAAAAAATGTTTTACTTTTTATGAATTAACTCGGAGAAGTGAGGACTATATAGTATTGTAGAATAAAATGGAAATTATATTTGACTGCTTTAACATTTAACATAAAATTATATGGGTAGCAAAATAATAAAGCTGTAGGAAAATGCTTAGAGTTTTTGCCAATAACTTTTTGGGAAATATCTTTATGCTACGCAGTTGGCTTTACGAGAACATCTTGTAAAGCTACAGAGCTAATCACATTTACATCTTTTCATAGGACTATTCTTAGGTGCAAGGCACTTTGAATTCTCCAAGACTGAGTTTAAATGCATGAAATTCGCCGTAAAACTCTCTTGAAACAGCTATTTAATATGTATATTGTAAGCACAGTAGCTGCATGAAAGCAAAAACCATTAATAGGGAACGGTTGAGAGAGTTATTTGACTGCTCATGCAGTTTCAATACGTTGCTTAAATTCACTTGCAGCAGTAACCGCAGCGGGATATTTAGAGAGATTATTATTATGAGATAACAAAATAAGGAAGTAATAAGAATAAATATATGCACTGAATGAAAGACAGTCATGCAAGCTGAATTAGAACTGCTTGCCATTGAAACAACAAGTTGAGCATTGCTCTTTTAATAAATAACTTTAAACATCATTCATGTCTCACTGGATACGAAATTGCTCTTCAGGGCGACACTAAATCATTTGTTATGAATCACGATGCAGCAGACTGCAGTGGGAATGAAACTAAAAGAGCCATTCAATTATATTTTTTCAATGACTGCTGTCTCGTACATCTGAAGCTCAGAACCGTACGTGAACGATGAAATGCATCACTCCCTAGCTGTTGGGATGAACGATAACTCAAAGGTATGCGTGCAGAACATCTCTCCTCTCATTCGTTTGCGTGACTATGATGTTAAAATTTCTCACATCACGGAATAACACCCAGTTGTATTCTCTGATGCTATATTTTTATCATTATAACATTTTCCGCGCAACATAAGCAGGAAAAGAGAATTCATAATTCCGTAATCCTATTATTCATTCTTAAATAAATTGAATACATTTATGCTTCGTTCTCTTTTAAGTGTCTTCGATTCATTTGAAGAGCTATAATAATAAGCAAATCCATTTCAATACTTTTCATAAAAGTACTGAGTCTGTGTAAAATCCTCCTATATACTTTTAATACCAGTTTCGGGTAACATGTAAAGGAATTGAGATTATTGTATTTCTGATTACGTACATGAGTAACATTCGATATATTATTAAATTTAAAATGGGTAGATATCGATAAATAATAAGAAACAAATTGACAAAGAAGTGTTAACTTCATTTCAGAAATTGGGGGAAAGAAAACTTTTAACTCTATTGCTTGGAAAATTTTCTAAATTATATATTTATTCTGTGTATTACAGCCTAGTGTATTTTCTAATCGAGTGTCTTTGATTTAATGTAAGATATTTCGAGAATGGTCATATTCAGAACACAAGATAATCTTTTCTAAGTCGATTTTGCCACACTACTGAACAAGAAATAGAAAAATATTCTGTTTGAAAAAATAATCATTCTTTTGAGGAAACTATTATGTACTGATCGTAATATATAGTTTTTTTTAAAATAAATTTCTTATTTTATCATTGAACTATTTAATAATTTCGAGACAAACTTAGGATAAATTTATTTATATCATCATTATACATTTCCCTCATTATACAAAAAACATCATTATTAATAACTAAATAATTTAAATAAGGAAATAGGTATTATAAATAAACAACAATCGCTTGGATCTACCTTTCATTTCAAGTAAAATTTTGGTTCGGTTTTTCTTTTGAGAGCAATAGTCTTCCTTTTTCAATCATTCAATTTAGCATACTAAATGCATATTAGATCTAGCATTTATTTATCAACAAAAATATACCACAGTTATACCATCTGATCTGAAAGTAATAATATTTTTTTTAAAAATATCTAAAAGATGAATATGTGAATTTAAGAGTCAGTTTGTCTCTAATAATATAGTCAACATATAATTTTTAAATAAATAGTCACCAAGCAAAGACTATACCTAAAGAAATAAATCGTGTCTATAAATTGAATTTTTGGTTCAAATGCTTCTAAAGAGAGAAATATTTCCAAGAAACAAAAACATTATTAATGTAATAGCATAATGAAAATTTTAGGACTAATTTATAAGATTAAAATTCTTTGGAAACATATAGGGCCTTAAATAATGTCCAAGAAAACTGAAGTTCGACTGTTAAGAAATTCCATTTAAGAAATTTATTTATGCTCATTGTTCGAACGAAATACCTATAAGGCTACTTAAGCTACTATCTAGTAGCAAACAATTAAATTTTAATTAATTTATATTTATTTTTTCACAAACTATGTTTATTACTTTTATACGTGAAGTTCATAAATATTTGTATATATCTCTGAGGATTCTTTTTAAAGGAAACAACACATGGTCATTTTCTAGAAAAGAAGTAGTTCCTTGAAGATATTAAACAAAAAATTATTCTTCAAATAATAAAGGATATTATATATATATGCACACACACACACACACACACACACACACACAC
>BMAW01017421.1:342774-356826 GCA_019974015.1 Nephila pilipes
ATATATGCATGTGATTTTACATTTTTGGTATAAAAATTTTCTATTTGAGTTGCATATTTTGCGCATTCATTTAAAATAATTCTATTCATCTATATATTTTTATAATTATAAAGTTTGTGGTTTTTACTAATGTTCTTAAAAAATTTTAGTTTTAAACTTAGCCAACACGTGGCGACACATATTCTTTTATATCTCTCTCTCAATATCTCTTTTATAATTTTTTAAACTTTATTTATATATACTATTTTTAATAGGATTATTTACTGTTAAATACATTAATATTTTATTTGATATTCTTGGAGTAAGTTTTTTTAAATAATATTTAAATTTGGTAGGATAAGTATATTTCAGTAAACTTCTTTAGTTTTGTAAATTATATTAATCAATCAACAATCAATATTGTTTGGTGGTTAAGAAATATAGTATTAACGTGACATATTGCAAGGGTTATGAACATCGAATTGCTTGTAAGAAGAAGTCTTTTAGCTTTATTTAGTTAAGGATTTTTCTTAAAGTGTATTATTAAGTATAAATTATTGTTAATAGAATGAATTTATTTTATTATGGTTAACTGTATTTGTTTCCCTTACTTTTTTTCCAATGATTGAATAACTTCTCGGTTTTGAAATTTTTGTTTGTTCTTGGTCAATGCAATTAATGATAACGTAATTACTGAAGTTGTGATGATTGAATCCATGAAACTAGTATAAATAAAATTTCTGAAACAGTATTTAAAATACGATATCTCCAATTTTGATTTCTTTTGTAATTTTTTTTTTTTTTTTTTTGAGATTTGATTTGTTTTCTTGTTAAATATGTGTTTATTTAATATCTTTTTTAATTATTGGTCCTACCACTATTACTTTTAATTAAATTTATCCTGCATATGCTTCTTAAGAATTCTTTTATTTTGTTTTTAAGTAAATTTAAGGCTCTTTTACTTTAATAATGCTTTGCTTATAATGCTTTGTACGTTTTGAATCTTGATAATATTTTAATTTGAATATTCTTTTTAACTAATTGTTTCAATTGATTCAATAATACTTTCAATTCTTAGTTCTAATAATTTTATTTTAATTTTGGTTTTTAATAGTTATAATTAATATTTTAGTATGATTTTATGCATATGATAAAAAAATTTCCTTTCTCTCTCTCTCTCTCTCTTTATATATATATATATATATATATAACAGGTCAATTGAAAAGTCCCCGGCCTACCATAGTTAAACACATTTTTTTGGCAAAATTATTTTTTTTTTTATTCAACATAATTCCCTTCAAGGGTGATACACTGATTATAGCGACCCCCCAACTTTTCGATATCATTTTTGTAGTACGATTTGTCCTTTGCTTCAAAATAGGCCTCAGTTTCGGCGATCACCTCTTCATTCGACGAAAATTTCTTCCCATCGAGCATTCTTTTGAGATCTGATAACAGGAAATAGTCGCTGGGGGCCAGATCTGGAGAATACGGTGGATGAGGAAGCAATTCGAAGCCCAATTCATGGATTTTTGCCATCGTTTTCACTGACTTGTGACACGGTGCATTGTCTTGGTGAAGCAGCACTTTCTTTTTCTTCCAATGCGGCCGTTTTTCGGCGATTTCGTCCTCCAAACGGTCCAATAACGGTATGTAATAGTCGCTGTTGATGGTCCTTCCTTTTTCACGGTAGTCAATGAAAATTATTCCATGCGCATCCCAAAATATAGATGCCATAACCTTGCCAGCCGACTGTTGCGTTTTCCCACGCTTTGGAGCGGGTTCATCGTGTGCAGTCCACTCGGATGACTGTCGATTGGACTTCGGAGTGAAATGATGGAGCCATGTTTCATCCATTGTCACATATCGACGCAAAAACTCGGGTTTATTACGCTTGATCATCTTCAAACACTGCTACGAATCATCAACTCGTCTTTGTTTTTGGTCAAAAGTGAGCTCGCGCGGCACCCACTTTGCACAGAGCTTTCTCATACCCAAATATTCGTGAATGATATGATGTACACGTTCAGTTGATATATTTAAAGTGTCTGCTATTTCATTCAATTTCAATTTACGGTCATTCAAAATCATTTTGTGGATTTTTTAATGTTTTCGTTGGTAACAACCTCTTTTGGGGGTCCACTGCGTCTTCGGTGCTCATTTCACCACGTCTAAACTTAGCATACCAATCCTTGATGTTTGATTTTCCTGAGGCAGTGTCCGGAAACTCGGCATCAAGCCAAGTTTTTGCTTCAACTGTATTTTTTCCCTTCAAAAAGCAATATTTTATCAACACGCGAAATTCCTTTTTATCCATTTTTTACACAATAACAAAAGTTGCTTCACTCAAAATGCTATAATTCACAAACTAATGATCCGACAGCTGTCAAATTTATACACGCATCTTTTGAGGGTTAGGGCTAACTAAAAACCATATGGATTTAATTCTAGTAGAGCCATCTATGTGTCAGGCCGGGGAATTTTCAATTGACCTGTTATGTATGTATGTATATATTTGAGATTATATACATTCGTTTAAATAAGGATATAACTAACTAATTGTTCCATAAATACAAAATGAATGTTAATTTTTAGCTACAAAAAGTAGAATACTGGTCTATTAAATTTTTAAATATGAGCAAATCTTATTATGAAATTAATTTTAATAACCTTCTTAACAAATATAAAAAAATTATCCCTATGAAAATTCCTAGAAATAAAAAATCTTTTAAATGTAATAAGAAATAGGTCGAATACTTTGAAATTACAATAATGATTTAGATTTAAAAAAAATAATGATATTTGTATCCGCAATGTTCACAAAGAGTACATGAATGAGGAATATGAAATGTAATTACATATAATTTAGATATTGTTGAGGATGAAATATTAAGAGATGTACTGAATTATGGGTCTAATTTCAGACATGACAGCTCGAAAAATAATTTTTATATTAAGAAACAAATTAGTTTAGATACTTGTATTGATAATTTTAAAACTAAATTAGCAATTATATATGGTATACCATTAGAAACTTTTAAATAGTTTAAAGATTGCATTAATTACGATAATAAAAAAACTGATCTTTGGAATAGTAGATATTAATAATAATGAGGATATTTACTTGAAAGATTTAAAAACTGTTGTTATTAATCTGCAGTACATATTTATTATTACTCATGTAGACAAAGCACCTATTAATTATGTTATTCTATGTTAGAAATTGATAAGCATTTCGTGAATAACAATTCTTTTAGAGTTGTGAGCAATAACAAGAAAAAAATTTCTAATACAATTACAGTATTTTATACAAAAATTGGTGTCAATATTAATAATGTTAAATTACTTCCCTTTTTAACACCAAATTTTCATAAAAATCCCATGAAATTTAAAACTATTATTAATAGTTCAAGTATATATATATATATATATATATATATATATATATATATATATATATCTTGCTGGTAAAAATAATACAAAATATTATAGATAATTTGAGAAGTACTGCTATTATTAGAAATGTTTTGATATAGCAAAATATATTAATAATAAACATATTTATGCTAATTATAGCTATGCTTATTAAGATCTTTTTAATTCTATTGACATAGACGATCTTATTAAAGTTTTAAAGGAGATTTAAGAGAAAAATTTAATATTAATAGGGTTATTTCATATGAAAGCTTAACTATTTTGTTTTGTTATATTAGTATTAAATGAAAATTATATATCTTTCAATAATAAGATATATGTAAACAGATTAAAGATATACCACAAGGTAATTCAGTAAGTAATTGTTCAGCTAATACTTATTTACAATTTTATGAAGATAATGTTTTTCGTTATGATAGCTTCATGATGTTATTATTTTCTTAGAATTAATAATAAAAAAAGATGTTAAACTTATCTTAGCTTTTTATCCAAAGTATTTAAATTTACTGCAAACGAATATTAATATAAATGAAGCTGAATATTTATTATTTCTTTAAAATTAGATGATGAAATTTTGTGTCATATGCATTATAAAAGAGACGTTTTCACTTTCTGGGAGACCTTTTCTCTACAAGAATTCATAAAGTTCCCTTATTTGGGAGTTCTTTAAGTCTGAATGTTTTTAGGAATTTAATTTATAACCAAATTTTACGTAACATCAGAGTTTTGTCTAAGATACAAGATATTTGCAATAACCTGGATAAGTTAAAGAAAATTTGTTTGGTTATTGAATTTCTTTTCTATTTTATAAAGAGAAACTAAAAAAATATATTTTACTTATAATGTTTAGTTTATATTTGTTTTGGTTTAAAAATTTTTAACTGAAAATTTTTCAGAGAGTTTCAGAACGTCAATGTTAGTAGAATGAAGTTCTAGTGCAAATACTATTGATGTCCTTCTGCCGTGATTTTTAACTGGAAATCAATTAATGGTAATCTGTTGAACAGCTTCAATACCATTTTAAGTAAACCAAATCAAACCAAATGCAATTTTGTATCTTTTCAGCATTCATAAAAAGCTTCTGTAACATAAAGAACAGCTTCAGATTTTAAAAAGAAATTTTTGCGTTCGCAGATTTTAAAATCCTCATGAAAAGCAGGAAGAGGGCCATATACTTATTCTTGAAGATCGTACAACAAGCAGTTTTTTATAACTAAAAAAGTAAAACGTCTAGTTTAATTTTAGTATTTTGTTTTTTTTTTGAAAAAGTGATGGAAATTATTTTTTTTGTCTGGTTGTAGCTGCTACAACTTTATTTTATTACAAGAGAATGCTAAGTTTTTTTCCAATACAAGTTCTGTTTGGGAAGGTACACAAGTGTATAAATTACAATACACATATTTATTCAAGTAAAGTGTTAAACGAAAAAATTAATATCTAAAAACTGCCAAAATTTCACAGAAACAAAAGAAATATGAGATCTATGTAATTTGGTGAATAAATTATTCCTATTGTAACCAGGAAATAAAAGAAAAGTTTATCTGAATAATTATTACCTTTATTCTTACAATATCTCTAACTTTCAAACTTACAGCAAAATGTTGAATTATTATCTTTTTAATCATTTACTTGAATCATTTATCACAAAAAAGATGTTATAAATTTTATACTTTTTATGCTTAATTCTTTTCAGAATTAAATATAAAATTTTTCGAAGGAAGTGTATATACTAAAGAATCTTGATAAACATTATACCATAACAGAGGTCTCTAACTTGAAAAATATTGTTCTATCTTGTTACATTTTGCTAAAAAATATAAGAAATATTAAATTTATGATTTTCGTGAATTTCGTATATAAATTCGAAATATCATTTTTTAAATCATAATACATTTAAATCTCATACAGGATTTAATCTCGTTTATTTTTATAAAAGTAAAAGTTTATTATAAATATTAGTTACCAAAATTTTAATATTCTTCTACTATCAAAACTTAAATATGACCATTTAATATCAAATTTTTCCTTAAAAAAATAAATGCGACACTACTGCTAATTCTCTAACTCTGCTAATTCGATGATAATTCTAAAAGTCTTCTAAATAATCTAACAGTTAACAAATCACTTCGGAAATTAATTTTCTATTAACAATTAATTTTCTATTGTAAAATAATGGTAATTATTCTATAGTTTTAATCTTTACTATACAAGACAATGAATTGACAAATTTTATTCTTCCTTAATTACTTAGAATAAAATTCTAAAACAACTTTTCTATTGTAATTTTATTGTATTTATTTGCATGTTAAATTACGTGTACTATTATTATGAACGATTTTGGATACTTCAATTCTTCCTTTTTGTTAGACATAGGGAATGATTTAAATTGCTCTAGGATTTCAGAAGTGACTGGTCACCCTCGTTAAGTCTTTCCTTAAAAACGCGTTGCTTCTCAAATGAAAATACCGAATAATATTTTTCACTCTGCGTTGTAAAATTCTCTCTCTAACGCATTTCCACTCATTTAAAGCAATTGTAGTATCACAGCCATTTTGACCTTTTACCCTTATATTCTTTGTGATTGCAACATCCTCTTTTAAGAATAAATGCGAATTTAGGTATTTGACTTTCATTACAAAATATCTCTTCGGGTCATAAGATGAGTGAATTTTCTTATTATTATTCAATAATATGTTTTAAAGCATGGGTGTCTAAACTATGACCGTTTGGGGCCACATTGCAAAAAAAAAAAAAAAAAAAAAAAAAAAAAAATTGCTGGACCACGCATACAATATTTTTTCAACCAACAAATTGAAATAAAAATTAACTCTATGTAGTTTTATTAAAATAAATTAACTTCTTTTTACTATAAATTGTTTTAAAAATTTGTATTATATATGTGTAGGTACATATTTGTTTTAAATTTGTAAAAGTTTCGTTTATTTTGGTTAAGATTTCATAAAGATGGGAGAAATTTAAATTAATGAGATGGATGAATTTGCTTTTGTTGAACAAGCAAATCGATATCGGGTTCAATAGACGAGGTTGCAATTCTTAATGCATTTTCAAGATGCTTGTCAATGATTTTTGTCCTATTTTTGTTTTTGTATGCTTCATTCTTGAAAATAATTGTTCACAAATATAGGTACTGCCAAAAGCTGAAGACATTAATAAAGATGATTATGAAAATTAGGATATTTATCGCGGAGTAGGTAATCTTTATAAAACTCCAGTAAAGAAACATTCCCAAACTTTTCTTTCAGTTGAATGTCACTTTGTGAAGGGCTTGCAGTTCAATGCATTCCGTTTGAAGATTTGAGATAATTCATTTATTTCTAGAGAAAATATGTTGAAATACTCTTCATTTTTCTGAAAAATCTTGAAATCTACTTTCAAACTCTTGAATTAAATCAAAAATTAATGCTGCATATTTTGTGAAACTCACAGGTTTATGTGCAGCCAAAGTGCTGAAATGTATCATTCTTTCTTTCCTTAATTGTTTCAATCCTTTTTCTGTGAAGGGCTCCTTTGGCCAAAAAGATTAAGAAATCAAAAAACAATGTAATATAAAGCATACAAATATTGTAAGTCTTCAAAAAATTCGCCGTCGAGTGGATACATACATAATTCGAAACGTAAATTCTCATGGCATATTAAGATGTTTCTATTTAAATTTTTATTTCAAAATAAATGTCAACGAATAGATTATATATGAAAAATATTGAAAACAATTATTTTTTTAATAAAAATGTACAAATTTAAATATTTTCATAATTTGCGTTTGGGCCGCATTTTAAATGGCTCCGCACTTTAGACAAGCATGTCTTAAAGCATACAAATCATATCAAACCAAAGCTTTCAACATGACTGCACGTCTTTGTAATTTTTCAGAATTTAATTTAAATGTTTATTAAAGTTTTTCTCTTTATTAACTTATAATAAATTTATTTAATGATCTCTGTAAGTCTAAATTCATATTTCAGCCAATAAATACTTTTAAATGAATAAATATTAAACCTAAAATAATTAATAAGCAATCAGGTATAATAACTATTGCTGATACTTACAAATGTTTCAATTTTTCCGTTAAAGCTAAGCATATAATACATTTTATGACAGTGAATACTAATTTATAAGCTTTTTAAAGTTTTAGCTATTCAGTGACAAATTGATGTATGTGCTCATTTTCCTTTTATATTTTCTCGAAGCTTTCTTTAATTCCTTTAAAAAAGGTTATTTAAAACTTTTTAATAACCCTTTTAAAAAATAATCCATGGAAAAAGAAAAATCCATGGATATCACGAATTTATATAAGCAAATTTGTGGAGTCTGAAGAAATGGACTTGTTCATTTTCTATGAAATGTAACTGAAATCCTAACTAACGATCTGAGTCATTGGAGTGTGGTACATGCTTGCGCATCTTATTAACCTCTCAAGGTTTATCTTCCGTTAACCGATTATTTTTGAATATTTCAATATCTTACTTGGTAAATATGAGAATTACTTCAAAAGTTGTTATTTAATATGTTAATGTAAGTTTATCTTCCTTCCCAAGCATAGCATTGCCTTCAAAAACTATAGTTCAGTTTAAATATTTTTCCTCCAAATATGCTGTTGTCATGTTTCTCTTGCATGATATGGAATGTCGTAGGGAATAAATTAAAAATTTTATTTCTGGTTGTTGCGTTACTTTTAATATTTGTTGGGTCTCTGTGGTAGATTTTTTTTTTCAAAAAAAAAAAAAAAAAAAAAAAAATTCTTTAATATAAGAAACAAGAAATTATTTTTTAACATACACTCTTCAAATAGTTAGTTTAATTCAGAACATTTGTTTCTTCATTTGACTTTTAGATTTCCATTAAATAGAATTTATTTTTTTTTGAACGCTCAGAAATAACTCATTATAACTTCCAGGGGAAAACAAATTTCGTTTTTCTTTTGTTTAAAAAACTGCATTCATTATTTCGAAATGACAGCATATTTAATGAGCCGATTATAGTCCATCATTGATTCTAATATTTCACAAAGTTATTTGTTTCAAAATTTTGAAACAAATAACTTTGTGAAATATTCAAAATGAACGCATCCTTTATGAAAAAAAAAAAAATGTTACAGTGTTAAAAAGAAGTTTTTTCAAAGATGAAAAGGAAATTTTGTTAAATCACAAACTAAATGGGCAAATCATAAAATATTCTAAAGCTGCTGATTCCATTCTATCTGGATATAGATTTGATATGATCAATTACTGAATAATTCCTGTCATGGTCACTGAATAAAGTAACCTGCATAAGTGAATATTATATACAATACAGAAATTATAATTGTTTTGAGCAATTTTTATTTTAGTTTCAATCATACAGTATGTAGGGCTTTGTTAATTTTTAATTTAAAATACAGGATAGAAACACCGTAATCATATTTCTGTATTTTGATTAAATGATCATCAATAAAACTTAAGCAAAATTTAAAAACACATATTTTTAAGTTTATAGGTATTAAAATAAAGCATTAAAAGCCTTTAAAAATTTCAAAATTATGAAAAATAGTGAAACCTATATTAAAAATAACCATCGGAAAGTTTATTTCATTGCTCGAAAATTATTTGGGACGTTTTTAAATAACACTATATTATCCCTCAAGAAGCTCTCTGTATCAAGATCTTAAACTTGTTTTCTGTTGTTAATCCTGTAAGCGTGCTGTATAAACAAAATACGAACTGGAGTTCTGAATCAACAACGATTTTGAAAGCCTTTCCCGGAAGAAAAGGAAGAGGATGGCGAATTACTCTTTCAATGTACTCGATTGGCTTTCTTTGTGCACTTGAAGAATTTTAAAATTTG
Source organism: Nephila pilipes (assembly GCA_019974015.1). NCBI lineage: Eukaryota > Metazoa > Arthropoda > Arachnida > Araneae > Nephilidae > Nephila > Nephila pilipes. The sequence continues at coordinate 352,031 of BMAW01017421.1, forward strand.
AGGGAATGTGTTTTCAAATATCTGGAAGAAAACGATGAGCTTCCCGGTTGTGTTTGATACTCAAGAGTGAAGATTGACTATGGAATTTAGCTTTTCTCACCTATATTACTGGATATTTAAACGATTGAAGTTTGTGGTTACCAGGAAAATCGTATTTTCCCAATCCTAGTTAATCATATATCTTCTTTTCTGAGAAAATATTTCCTTTTTTGTTGCGAATTTGGAGAAAAAAGATTAGCACAAGCAGTAGTTAGCTACTAAAGTCAATAATACTCCAAATTATGAAGGATTTAAAAATTTAATATCCGTTTTGTAGGATACATTCATTGCTGAGTTTGATAATTTTCAAGGAGATGAAAAAATATAGATCCTTTCGGAAATTCTTTTTTAATTTCTTTTCTAAATGTTAGCTGTTACTCACCTGAACTCCAAATTGAAATTATTGCCTTATAGCACCATACTATACTAAAAAGTAAATATAAGGAACTTATTTTACTTACAAGTGATCCAAATTATATTGAGTCTTAGAAATTTGTACCAACAAATGATTTTTCAAGTTTATACCTTTTGGCTCTCAGATATTGTTGTAGATTTGGATCAACATATATTAGTGAGCAAATGCTTTTCATTATGAATATAATAAAATCAAATTAACGTTCAAGGTTAACTGATATGCACCTAAAATACCAAATTTTGTTAGCAACATCAATCACTAACCCTAATATACAGATGATATGGTAAAAAAAAAGCATCAAATGTTTCATGTTATTCATTTTTATTTTATACCTAGCTTAACTGACTGAACCTTTGTAATGAATATGACAATAAAATCTAACTTTGAACTTTTGTTTTATTTGTTATCCCTCCACAACTCAAACTTACTTATAAAAGGATGTGCTATTTGCAAAACCCTCATAATTAGCTTATAAATAACATTTTGCATCTTTATATACATCTTTTTTGTTGGAAAAGTTGGAAGTGGTACGAGTGATTTCTTTTTCTTCAACACTCTTCCCAAAAGGTTAGCCACCCTTGTTCTAATCCTTTTCAAAGGATTAGATAGATAGATTCCAGGACTCAAGACCATCTACACGCTTTACAAGTGATTGATCTAAAAATATGATCCAAATTTCTTATTTTATGTACCTAATTTTGGATTAGTATATTCCTAAAAAATCCCCTGTGAGATTTCCCGGCAATCAGGAAAAAGTAACTCCAAAATGTATTGAAGTACATCCAAATATTCAGCTCCATTCAAAATGGTTGGTTCTGGAATATCTAGACATGTGGATATCTTGAAAGAAAAAAAAAGGTGGGGGGAATGGAAATAATTGATAAATGTAATCATTTATCTATTTCATTAAAAGTCACCTAAAATCGGTGAAATTGGATTATTATACGTTCGATTATTTGTTAAATGAAGTGTGAAATCCAATGATTTTGACAGGTCTCATAAATCAAATGTTAAATTTGGGATTTTTTTTAGAAACGAAGTTGACTAAAATGGACAAATGCAATAGATTATCGTGAAATTTTGCTGCAAGCTCTATGAGCGAAAATGTTGAAAAAAAAATTGTAGCATTAAAATTTTACACAAATGTATTTGCTTGTGAAACATTCCGTAAATTATAGAAATATTATTATTATGTAATACTTAATTATAAGTAAAGATGTACATAATAGTAATATTTTTACATAAGTATAACTATATAAATAATAAATAAATCACATGTATTACTAACTATGTTCTGTTTTTATTCTTTTCATTTGTTTATGTATTCTTTTTTATTTTTATTTTTTTTTATTGAGAAATTCGTCAGTTTACCCAATAAATAACCAAAGAGAGGAAGGTTAGCATGTCATGAAACTTGTTTAACTCTGCTGTTCTGTCCTTAGCTTAAATAAATTTTTATTTAAAACGTTGGGCATCTAAATTTTGATTTGCTTTGGATTTGCTATTTCACCTTTTAGTTATCTTATAAATGGGAATTTTATTCCATTTTGGTTAATATTTCCCATTTTTAATTAAACTTTTACTATACTAAGGAGCTTTTAAGCTTTTTCTTTGATTTCCTTTTTAAATATTTTGTCAAATCTGTAATATATATGCGAACATTAAGTAATCTAGTTCAAGATTTTTGCTAGATAACTTTTACTTTTGAGACAAATGCTCATTTATTTCAGAAATAAATCGGAAATGTTTGAAGTCTTAACTAAAAGTATTTTATATATTACAAAATTTGAAATAAAATTTAGCATTTAATTATTCATATGACTCTTATGTAATACTTACCTTAAATTAATAAGTTTATATTTTTAATTTTTTTAATTTGAGATTTTTCGAAATGTTGATTTTCTTAGTAAAGTTTCAATGTAAAATTCTGAGAATATGTTCCTTTTTCTTTCTATATGGTAAAACGTCTTAAATTTAGAAAGGTGGACTTATTATCCATATTATAAGTAAATTTACATTTGCAAACTGTTACCGTAAAACTATTAAAAAAACGTTTTCCTCTTTTGAAACTAAAATATATATTAAATTGCTTAAGGTGTTTATAATTTGATATCAAAAGAAAAATTACCCTTGAGGAAAGTAATTTTACTATGTAAATCAGGAAATTAGAAGATTGAAAGTTGCAGAAGAAAATAAATATGTTATAAAAGAAAAAAATATCCAATAAGAGTATCAGTACTATATATGAAAGAAGTAAGCGTTTTTTTCAAGGATGAAGAGAAAATTCAAATTATGTTTAAATTAGAAGAATTTAATACCGGGAGGAAATTATTGAAGGATTTAATGAATAAAATGCAGAAATTTAGTTTTAAGTTTTTGAGGTTTATTTTTTGGTGTTTTAATAAATTATATATATATGTCGTCATTTAATAAAAAGACAATTACCACTATTTTTATCAAAAATAACTTGAACGTTAAAAAAGAAAAGTAAAACATGTATTAAAAAGTAATGGACATTTTGAAGTCTAATTTGAATCAATTTAATATATTGTGCGCATAATATATTTCTAAATGATTAACTACTATTATATTATAACACATCGATCAATAACTCTCGAGTCTAACATTGAAAACAACATTTTTTTTTTCATCAACATAACACCTTTTGTTAATCACCTTTTAGGGTAATACAATCGTTCCAACGCTTTTCCAAATCTTTTTTTGTTGTTGTTGTTTTTTGTTTTTTTTCCCCCCCAAATTTTTTTTTCTTTTTTTTTCTTTTTTTCGCAAGAAATCTTTTTTGTTGCGAGTAAATAGCGATAAACAGATTTCTGAATCATCGACTCGTTGCTGTTTTTGTTCCATCGAAAGCAATCGCGGCACCCACTTGGAAAAAACCTTTTTCACTTCACTTCAAAAAACCTTTTTCCTGGTCCGATCGACTTAAAATTTTGACACGTTTCAAGCAAAGGTTAGTACCCTAGAAAGACCTGGTTACTGGTTTACTACGAGCGCCATCTCTGGGTTAGTCTTGGGAGTTATTGATCGATGTGTTAACTATTAACTGTTAACATGATACAATTAAAAAGAATTCTTATAAATTTCTTCGTTTTTAAATTATTTCCAAGCTCTTTGAAATTTTTTACGAATTTCCATAGAACACAGAAACATTTTTACTGCTACAAATTCCCTTGCTAAGCATAAATAATTCAGTTACAATTACGATACTTGATTTTATTAAAATTAAAATATTTCTTTTTAATATTCACTAGGATGATTGATTGACGTATTAGACTATGGAAAAAGTATTTTGATGTAAACTTTATTTATTTGTGTCTTCTAATTAGTTTTATCTCAAAAATATGAACTTTTCTTTACTGTACAGCTCCAGAGAATGAGAGAAAGAGAGAGAGAAAGATCACACGCGCGTTTAATTTAGTTTTTTCACTATCACGAAAAATGTGGCAAGTACCATGATTTAGAAATAATTAAATACGGTTTTAACATATTATAACATATAAAAGTTTTAAATATAGGGATTTTTCTTATTTGTATTGAACTATAATTATTAAAACGGTTTATTTTGATATGCTGGAATTTTTCATTAATTTCCATCATATTAAGTTTTGTAACTTTTTATGTTAAAAGTTACATAACTTACTAACAGACATTATGACAATTAACAACTAATTATTTTTATGTAACTGAAATTATTTGTTATTTTGATTAAAATTTTCTGTAACGAAAACATCTGTTTTAAACGTTTAACTGAACATGCACGAGCAAATAAACAATTTTGAGATGCAAAAACTATTAGACATTACATTTGAATATTTGTATCAGTCAAAAGTTGTTAATTTTGGAAAATAACAGGCATTAAAATTTTTTTGAGTTAGAAATTATTTCTGATTTAGAAGTTTTAGAGACAAAAATTACGCTAACTCATTGATTGAGTTCTTGTCTATCATTTTAATTTATCCTTTCATGAAATGCTCATTTTGCTTGATTCAAATATTTCTACATAATGCCGTTATTTTTCTGCATTAATTATACTAATATACTGAATTTAATTAAACTAATTACATGACGTTATGTGCAAAAATAAGTTATGATCAATGGTTCATCAAATGATACTTTAATCATACTGAAAAAGTAACACATTTTATTGTTTTTCTACATTTTGTTTATATTAATTTTACATTTAACATTTTCACTTTTAATTTATTAAGTTCAGATTTTTTTCTTGTGTAATTATTTCACCCCTTTTGTACAGGTATTAATAAAGAAAAATATTAACTTCTTATTTTTACCACAATTTCATCCCTTTTAAGAATAAGTTTAT
>BMAW01017421.1:371634-397112 GCA_019974015.1 Nephila pilipes
ATATATATATATATATATATATATATATATATATATATATATATATAATTTCTTTTGCTTTAATATTTTGTACGGAAATGAAGTATGGAGAATTTGGTAAAAATGTAAAGTTTTACAAACAAGAAAATTATCAAAGAGAAAATTACGCTTATGAGTAAGATCATAAGATAGGCAATGTAAATATACAAATTGATGTTGAATTGTTAGAACATTGAATAAGATATATAAAACAAGAAATTTTGGGAATAAAAAGTATTTAGACTATACTTATCCGTGTAATAAATTAAGTAATAATATTATTGATTATAGGAATAATAAAGATTATATTCTCCTCATGAATATATATAGAAAAATAATTTATTTTTTAGTATATGCTGCTGTCTTAGATGTAATACTGGGAAAATGATCAGTAAAAAGCAAGTTATTAAGAATTAAAAATTTATTTTTTATAAAACTCTTAATTGTATTTATCCTTTAAATTGCAAAATTTTCAATTATGAATATATTGGTCAAACTTCTAATTACATTATTATTATTAGAATTAATCGGCATAGGTTTGATAGAATAAACTTTGAAAAGTTGAATGATAATAATAAATTGATATTGTGTATTTTTATTTATATGGTTTTAACAATACTGAGGTGAGTATAATCAAACCCGTGCCTTATATTAAAAATAGGTTGTGGTGGGAAAATAACTTTAAAAACTTTAATCAGACATGAAACTCATATTGTTTAAATATTATGTATTTTAATAAAACTTAATTGATAAGTATTAAACAAAATGATCAATCTTAAGACTTACAAAGAAAGAGGGGGGGGGGAATGTTAGGTATATAATAATAATGGGCTTAAGAGAAAGGAAATCGGCAGGAAATGTAGAAGAATGATCATGAAGAGAGAGAGAGAGAGAGAATAAAGAGAAGATATTAAGAAAAAAAAATCTTGGGCTTAGTGATAATTTTGAGAAATATTTTAATATTAAAATTATTAAGTATTTTTATTTTGCAATAAAAAAGAGAAATTTGTTAAAATAGAGACTATTTATTACATAATAATCAACTTGAGATTATATGTATTAAGGAAATTAACTTAAATTTAGGAAATTAATTAAAGGAAAGGAAATTATTCTAAGGAAATTAATTAAAATTTGCTTAACAAATTCAAAATGAAAGATTATAATTTCGACTTGTAAAAATTGGAATATTGTACAGTTAAATTCATGAATGAATCTTTTGATAAGATTAATTTCAATAATCTTCTTAATAAATTTAAATACTTAATCCTTATTAAATGCCTCAACATTAAAAAGACTTTTAAATATAATAAAAAAGAGCCTTATTCTTTTTAATTACAATAATAACTTATATTCAGAAAATGATGATATTCTTATAAGAAAATGTTTACAAAAAGTATATCAATGAGGAATATCAACATGTGACTACAAGTAATTTGAATACTGCTCAGGATAAAAAATTAAGAAATATTATGAATTAAGGTACTATTTTTATAGGAATTAGGAATCTTTAGGGCAAATATATTATTAGATATGTAGACAAAGTACCTAATAATTTTGCTATTATGTGCAAAAAACTCTACATTAATTTAACTTATAAGCATCATGAGAATAATGATTTAGCGTAGTGAGACAGAAAGACATTTTTAATAGAATTATTGCATTTTGTGGAAAATTGGTGTATATTGATGAAGTTAATTTACCTCTCCTTTTTCAAAACCAAAATTTCATAACAATCCTATTAAATTCAGAACAGTAATTAATGGTTCGAATACATACATTGCACTATCTAGTAAAAAATTATACAAAATGTTATAGATAAGTTGAAGAGTACTGTCATTAATAAAAATAGTGCTAAAAAAGTCAAATTTATTAATATTAAACAGATTTATGCTATTTATAGTTATGATTAAGAAGATCTTTTAAATTCTTCTTATTCCATTGACATACAGGGTCTTATTAAAGTTTTAAAAGATATTTATAAAACATGTAATATTAATGAGGTTATTACATTGAAAATTTAGCTATTTAGCTATATGTGAGTATCAAAAGAAAATTATATATCTTTTAGTAATAAGATATATAAGAAGAATAAAGGTATATCACAAGGTGTACCAGCAAGTAATTGCTTAGCCAATATTCATTTACATTTTTATGAAGACAATGTTTTTGATTATGACAGCTTTATGATGTTATTTTCTTTCAAATTAATAATAAAAGAAGATGTTAAGCATTTCTTGTCTTTTTATCCAGAGTATTTAAGTTTATTGCAAACTAATGTTAATATAAATCAAGTAGAATATTTAGATGCTTTCTGGAAAATAGAAGATAGTAAAGTTTTTAGTAATATATATGACCAAAGGGTCTTTCTCTCTCCTCCTTTGTGATTCAAAAAGTTGCCTTATGGGAAAGTTCTTTAAGCCTAAATATTTTTAGAAATTTAATTTATAACTAGATACTACGCAATATCAGAATTGTGTTTACAATACAAGATATTTACATTAACTTGGATAAGCTTAAGCATTTGTTTGCAATTAGATTTTTCTTTAAATTTTCTTGGGAATAATTTAAAATATAACATTTGTAAGGTTTTTTTTTTCTTTTTTTAAATTTTGATTTTTCTTATGTTTTGTTTATTAATTTTTTCCTATTCTTTTTCTTCCCATTTTGCTTAATTTTTTTATTTTAAAATCTTTAAAAATCTTCTGCGCATTGGTACTCTTTTTCTTACAAAGGCAATGATATATTTCCGATATTAGCTTGAGTAGGAAAATCTTGTTTACTAAGCATTAAATTCCCATGCTGTTGGTGGTATGTATATAATCTCATATAAGTTTTTTAATCTGGTTGATTAATTTTTGGATTTTTTTTTGAGTGTTTTCATATGTTGCAGATTGAGTTCATCTCTTTGTCTATAAACATTTAACGTTATTTCTTCTTTTGCAGTGTGGCTTATTTCTGCATCTTATTAATTTTGATTTATAGAATTTGCATAATTTTTCTGTTGGGATTATTGTATCTATAAAATATGTTTAACCAGCTAATTTGTCAAAAGTCAGATTCAGAATTTATAAATGTTATATTTCATTTTTCTTATGGTTTTTTTCACCTTTGTTTTCATTGTTTTTTATATATATATATATATATATATATATATTAACTTTTGAATTTTAAGTCAAATATAAGCACTTTATGTTAAAGATTTAAAAAATTCAATGAAAATTCCTCCAGGGTAAATTTATTATTTGCTATGTAGATGAAGTCCTCGGAAATTATGCCATCCTGAGCAAAACCTATATGCGAATATGATTAATAAGCGTCTTTTTCATGATGATTATTTGATTAAAATACCAAGAGTGGCACAGAAATTTTTAATCGGATTAAAGCTTTGTATAAAGAAAGTAGATTACAATATTAATAATATAAAATTTACTCATATTTTTTAACTCCTAAGTTTCATAAAATACTTATTAAATTTAGAACTTTAACTATTGGTTTTAATGCTTGAATAACTAAAGCAAATAAAATTTTACAAACATTTTTCAAAAAACTATTGAAGGCTTAGATAAGATTGCTGTTGCTCAAAATAGAAATGAAATTGTAAATATCCCTATGATAAAGAAATTTTCTCAATATATAGCTATGATTTTGAAAATTTGCTTTGTTCTCTAGACATTGAGGATTTAATTAAAGTTATTTTGGATAATTTAAAAAAATATTAGTAGTTCCATTCGGTATGAAAAATTTAAGTTTCTAATTAATTGAATTTTTAAAACAATTATATTACATTTTATCACAAAAACGTTAAGAAAAATTCAAAGTATGAAAAAATGATAAAAGTCTTAGAGATATTATCAATAAAGGTATAGGTTTAAGACTTACAATTTCTAGCAATAATTATTATATTCAAGAAAAAATTGAAGATATTGATAACTTTCTAACTAATTTGGTAATTAAAAAATTTACCTTTTGAAGCTTTTAAAGAATATAAATTTTATATTATTGAAGGACTAAATATCTGAATTTGAAGGGAAAAAAATTAGCCAAGCTTAGTGATCTAAAAAGCTCTATAAAAATACAGGAGGACTACATTATTTATTACATGGATAAGGTGCCAGGTAACTAAGATATTATTTTCAGGACTCGTTGTGTTACTATGATTAATAAACCTCTTGCTAATAATAATACTTTTATTAAGGTTACTCATAGTGATAGAGAAATTACCGATATAATTAAAGCTTTATATAAGAGAGAAAATAAGTTATAATATGATTATTGTAAGCTGTTCTCATATCTTTTGATTCTTAAATTTCACTAAGTTCAATGAATTTAGAAATGTGATTAATGATTTCAATGCATACATTACTGAAGCTGATAAAATCTTACTGAAGACTTTACAAAATACATCAGATGATTTTGATAAGATTGTTATCATTAAAAACAGTTATGAAATAATTAATTATATTAATTAGGAAGAGATATATTCTATTTACATTTAGAATTTTGAAAATTTGTTTAATTCTATAGGTATAGATTACTTAATTAATGCTATCTTGGTTAATTTTCAGAAATTAAAAAAAAGAAAAAAAATAACAGTTCTATATCTTTTGAGAAATTTAAATTTCATATTAATTATGTTTTAAAGGAAAATTATGTTTTTTTAAATGGTAAGAATATAAGAAAATTTAATGCCTTCCTCAGGGTGGTATAGCTAGTAATAGTCTTGCTATTATTTGTTGACATTTTTATGAATAAAATTTTTTAGTCAATAATAGATTCATTTTGTTTAGATGTATAGACGAGACCTCACAGTTATTCAAAATAGTTTCAACCCAGAATTTAAACCGGATTCACCCTCTTATCCTTCTTATTTAAATTCGATTAAAGCTAATGTAAATTCTTATTAAACAGATTTCTCAGATATTACTTTAAAATTTTTTGGTGATAAAAAATTCCGAATAACTTTGACAAGAGAGATAATAACTTTCCCCATTGATAAAATCTTTTTCTTTGACTGTAATTTAAGCCTAATATAGAAATATATTGAATAATTTTTACTTAGAAATATCAAATTAGTAAATATACTTTTAAATTTTCAAAAAAAATTAAAAAAAAATTGTCTTACATGTGCAAAGGCTGATTACCCTATTAACTTATTTAAAATGCAAATTTAATACATAAAAATTATAAAATTGATTAATCTTTAAAATTATAACTTGTATTAAGCAATTATCCTGCCTTATCTATTTTTTTTTTTTTTTTTTTTTGATTCTTAAGAAGAAAATGTTGCTTTTTAATAAGATTATTATTCATTTTTTATTTATTATTTCTCATAAATTTTTCAATTTTTTTTCTTCTAATTTTTGTTCTTTAAGAATATTATAACATTTGAAATGCTTGTAACTATCTTCTGGCATTCATATCATTTTGGCACTGTTTGGTAGAGAACTTTACCCAATAATTTTATTCTTAGAGTGGGAATTAAGTCAATCATGTTTGTTCTTCGTATTCAATTTCTTCTCTGCTCATGTAAGTTTTCTTAATTATTTTTATGTTGTGTGACTTTTTTGGTTTTATTGTATAATAATTTTGTTTCTTTATTCAAATATTATTTTATAAATATTTTTGGATTTTTCTGGGGTTGCTAGTTTATTTTCTTTTTAATTGATTTTATAAAGAGTTTGTCTTTTGTTGATCTCTGTTCGATTGTATCTTGATATTTTATACTAATTTTTTTTAAATATAATGTTGATGAGAACAATTTGGCCATGAATTCTGGAATAATTCAGCATTTTACAGTCTGCAACTTGTTACAACATTAATTATACTATACACCGTTCTTCTGCTTTCCTTCAATATTTGAATTTTTCGATTTTTTTACTCCTTCTATTGATAATTTTGGCATTTATCATATTAATTTTTTCGTTTTATTTAACTGCTTTTGGAAATGTATCAATAATATATAATGTTTTTCCCTCATTTTTTTTTGGATTGCAGTGTTTTATTTGTATACAGTGTGTCCGTAAAGTTTTAGTGTACTGTGTACATTTGATTGGTCACAGAAAATCAACGAAACTAGATAGAAAAGCGAAATCATCACCAAATAAAAGGAAAGCTCTTAAAGTTTCATACCTGCTCATTGCAGTTCGATGAGGCCTCAATCTTTTGTCCAACACACATCTAAACAATATTCAAGTTCTTCCCACGCAAGGTTAAGGACGTCTAGTGTAACAGAGTGAATAACGTCTTTGATTCTTTGTTTTAAATGATTAATGTTGATTAATGTATATGTAGCAAACGAAAATCGTTTGACTCTAATCGACGCTTAGATAGCATACAACAGCTACAATTTATAACCCGAAAAACGTAAACGTTTCCTGAGCACCTTATGAACTGTAGTCATACTTTGGTGTAATTGTCGAGCACTCTCACGCACAGACTGTTAGGGCTCTTTAGGTAGCTCTCCCGTACAGCCTCTTCAGACTCGTCATTTACCGATGGCCTACCAGAATGGGGTTTGTCCTACAATTTACCGGTATCCTTCAACTGCTTATTCCACCGATTAATGTTATTCTTATGTGGTGACTCTTCTTTGTACACCTGACGATATTCACACTGTATTCTGGTCACGGATTTGAATTTAACAAGCCACAGAACACACTGAACTTTCCTTTGTAACTACCGTCCACGTCTCGACTGGAGTATGTTGATCCGTTGCCGCGCAGTTCCCAGTGTTACGTCATCACCTATATGCGCACACCCTTGAACATCTAACTACAGAAGCGTCATATAAAAAACTATTCATATAAAGGAAAACTCTCCTTTTATTTTGTGAAAATTTCACATTTCTATCTTGTTTCATGGATTTCCTGTGACCGGTCCAAAGCGCACCATGACTTTACAGACCCATTGTATTTGTATAGTTTAGTGTATGTACTTATTTACTCAACAGCATAGAACTTATTCCTTCTTTAATGAAGTATATTTTAATTATTAAGGTTTATTTCTTAACTAGTTATGCTTGAAATTGTTTTTTGTGTGTGTATGTAGCGTTTATTTACATTTAAATTTCAAATTATATATATAATTCAAATAACTTCCAAATATGCAGAGCAAATTTCTTATATTAACTGAAATTTAGATAGAAATAATAAGGGAGAGGCGGAAAGATAGGAGATGAAAATATTAAAGGTTACAATAAAAAATAATAAAGGTTAATGTGTTGCGTTCAGAAATATTCTGGCATGTATAAAAGATTTAATGAAATTAGGATTCAACGCTGTCGGAGAAATCGCAAGAGGTACTCGCTTCTTAAGAGCATTCTTTGATAGATTACAAAAGTTGTTGTTACTCGTAGAAAAGATATTAACTGCGGAGAGCACCTCCCTTATTTGAGGAGAAAATAAAGATATGGATATAAATGAGACTATTTTAATTAATTGGTGTGTTCTTGAACTTAAGTTGAAATTTAGATCATGTGATTAACATTAAGATGACAGACGAGACGGGTAACAGGATACCAACATAACTTAATTTATTCTTGGATAAACACATTTCGCTGGAAAAACCTTCTGACTCAAAATGCAGAAGTCAAACAAGGAAAATAATCAAACATATTGCTCAGAAGTAATAAAAATAATTTATAGTAACGATGAGAGAGAGAGAGAGAAAACTCATAAAATAAGACAAATTTCTGTTTAAAAACTTTAAAAGATTAAAATAAATTATTTATATTCTTAATTTCGATAGTTTAACAATCCAGACTAAAAACAAGCAAAATAACGAGATATTAGTTTAGATCTAAACTAAAAAGTCATTTTGAAATCTACAACTTTAAAGTATGTCAAATACAGGACAGAAGCATATTTCCTATTTATATCTTACAAGTACCTAAGAAGTGTTGTAAATGCTGAAAAACGTTCTTGAAAAAAGGCGCTTAAAATATTATTTTTTGAATAAGGAAATTACACATAGCTATTTAAAAGTTTACGGAATGATTCCAATGCAATGATTTTTTCATAAAATATGCAGAATTGAAACGAAAAGGATACAAATTCTAAATTTGTGATGTAACTATATATATCCAGATGTAAAATGTTATTAATACTTTTTTTGAATGCAACTACATAAAAAATTCCATTAAGCATGTTGCAAATAATTTAAAGTAACTCAATGTAAATAATGATTAAGAAAGCATATGATATTTTTGTACAGTTGAAATAAAGGAACGTGTCAAATGCAATGTTTTTGAATGTAGTCAGATAGTAAATTAAAAAAAAAAGTTCCGTTGATTATTTTTTTACTGATTCATTTCAGCACATGAAAACACTCTTCAGCACTTTTAACGTTAAAAATATTAGTAAAAACATTGTCGAACCTTAACGCGTATTGTATAAATAAAATATTGATTCTACTGTTGAGAACATCTGAAAGTTTTGTGTATAATGTATATATAAATCCTAATTCAAATCTTCCTTGTGGGAATGACAAAACCCCTTGAATTATTTCTTAAAAATGAGTGACATTTGACGTCAATGATGATTCCGATTAATTTTGGCTCACAGCATGCTTTGTCGTTATTTGAAATATAGTATAGTTGAGACTCTCGATCATTTTTCTTTTTCTTTTAAAAAATTATGGGGTTTCAATTTACAGATGATTAAATACAGAGAGATTCTCAAAATTCAAATTTTAAATAACACTATTGCTAGCACAATTCGAAGTAATTAAGGACGATAGAAATTACACCTGTGTAATTAAACGAGATCAGTCATTTTAATGCCAGATGTTATCTAATCATGTATAAACTTAGCTATTCGTTCATGAATAATTTTTGTGATATTTATTAGTGAATTATACTTTAAAAAACAAGGCAAAATTGCTATTTTATCCAATTTATTGAAAATAAAATCTTTTTAAAATTATTTTGTATGAATATCATGAAACACTTTAAGAGATGTGAATCAGTCTCTTGGAAAACATAATTTTTTAAATTCAAAAGCCAAAAGAGCGATAAGAAATTAAGTAAATTCAATTTAAAATTAATTAGCATTAAAATATTAAGATATTTCATTGAGTAATAGATTATAAATTTTTCACGTGATCAGTTCATTTTGAAGGTTGTATTAGATGATTATATTTAAAATTATATATTCGTTGCTTTAATTTTGTTTTAAAATAATAACAGTGATAAATAAGCTTAGACTTAACCCCAGAAACTTAAATAAAAATGGTGAAAAATTGCCATTCCTTTTGTTAAAGTAAGTTTTCAGAAAAGAACAGGTTGAAGGAACGGTAATCTATCAAAAATAGCTATAAGTAAAGAAGAAAAACACATATAAAATTGAAAAATAAACATTGAATACTTAAAACTACTTCTTAATTTAAGTATCAATAAATCAGTGCGTGAAATCTTCATTAATCCTAGAGTGTAAATATTCTAATTGAAAATTTATCTTCAAAAATTAAACTTTATTTTCCCCTTAATTAAATTTTAAATAAATTAACAAACCTCATAATAATTCTTTCACAGTAAAATTCCCTGAATAACTATCATATGAAAATGATATCGATTGTATAAGTAAAAAAACTTTAAATTTTTTTTTATATAACTCTTAATTTAACTATAACAGCTGTAATACACAGCTTCAATATTCCTAGTAAATTTAAAATGATAACTATTCCCAATGACATTATCAATTTATACGTATTTATTTCATTTTTTCACTTGTATTCAATTTGCTATAAAAGCTTAAATAACACTAATTCAGTCTCTAGAGATGAATCAAAGACTGAAATATATGACGAAATAACAATCAATAAATATAGAAATCTACACACACATATACTAAGAAACAATTCTATCGTTTATTGAACGATAAAGACAATATACGTGTAAAAATGAAACATTTATGAGCCAAAATCATAACATCTCACGCGAAATAAACAAGTGAAAGAAAAGAAAGAAAAAGAGTCAACTGTTGAATCGATGAAAAAAAAAAAGACTTCGCTAAGAGAGAAAAATAATTGAAAATTGTCTATTTTAGCAAAAATAATCTTGAATGGTTATTCCTAAGACTCAATTCATTCTCAGATCGGAGTCTATTATAAAAACAATTAGAAAACAACCAACTTCCATTCACGCTTATACACAGGAGAAAAGAATGTATGCGACTTACCTGCTGGGAGAGAAGCAACAGTCGGAAGACTGGAAGAGCTCTGGAGCCATTGATCCCGACCGGAGCTCCCTCTACCAATCAATCACTCGATTAAGTCCGCGCGGTTCAGAAGCTACTTTGCTATGACGTTGAGAGGTGTAAGGTATATAAAGATTAACAATTAACAAATCGCCCGTTCAAGAAGTCATCCGTTACATGATGACGGAAACGCGTGTTTATTTATTTATTTGTGCACAAAATTTGTAAATGAAAAATTCTAGGTTTTATTAAATGGTAGCGCATCTTAAATATAAAGAGAATAGGAAGAGAATCCATACAACTTACGAAGATATATATATATATAGTTATATATATATATATATATATATATACATATGGTATATATAAATAAATAAATATATCTAATTCAGATTTTTTAACTTATAAAATGAATGCTTTGATTATTGTAATTTTATTAAAATGTATTTAGTCTTCAGCTTCTCTCCTGGCAATTTTTCGTTCATAAAAAATAGTTAGTTACAAATAGATATTTATTCATTTTTTTTCTTATACTTTTGTACTTTTATTTGTTTGCTAATTGTTCTTTCAGATTATTTTGCTGTTTTATTGCTAATTTATTTGTTTTATCACCCCTCATATATATATATATATATATATATATACCATAAAAATTCGCGCACCAAGAAGTAAGAGTGGGATTGCTACGAAACTTGGCATGAAGGTTGTCAGGCCATTAAGTAAATAATTAGAAAAACAGCTTGCGTAATGTCATCAGAGGGAGTTGAACTTCTTTCTTTTTGGATTATAAAACAGGGAAACAGAAGTTGTTTGCGTGTATTTAATCCATTCCAGAGGGACGCGTTTTAACTAGAGATGCCATTACACAACCATCGGAGAAAATATGAGCAGCTGTCAGAGTTTGAGAGGGGAAAAATCATAGGGATGATGAAAACTGGGTGATCAGCTCATCGATTAGCTCTCTACCAAGGCCATTCTGACTTTACTTTGAGGAGGTGTTGCGACAAGCGGACAAGAATGAGGTCTGTTACACTTCTACCAGGCTCAGAACGTTCTCGACAGACCAATAGTCGAGAAGACCGTCCATCATACGACACGCACGCATAACGCTAACTTTCTCATTGTCCACCACACATACACAGACAGCACCTTCACTACGGGCCTCTGTGTCAGACCATACCATCACAAGGCGCCTTGCTGAAGAGGACAGTTGCTACCGCAATGTGTACTGCCATTGACACCCACTCATCGTCACCTCCATTTAGAATAGAGTCACGGTGGAAGGGATTAGACTAAAACCGAATGTAATCAGGTCGTCTTTAGTGACGAATCCATATTCAATTTTGGCAGTAATGACAGTCGTGTATGTGTGTGGATGCTCCGTGGTGAAAGTCTCAATCCTGTCTTCGTTTTTCAGCTGCACACCTCTCTCACAACTGGTGTGATGGTATGGGGTGTCATAGCGTACGACACACGGTTACCCCTAATATTGATCCACTACATCATGATAACCCAGAGGTACGTTAGAGACATTATCCAGCCACATGTGTTGCCACTCATAGCAGGGCTCCCAGGAGCCATTTTTCAACAGGACTATGCTCTCCCACACACAGCAAGGGTTTTACAGGACTACCTCCGCTGCATTTCCACCCTTCCCTGGTCAGCTCTATCCCCAGATTTGTCACCAATAGAGCATATCTGGGATAATTTAGGAAGTCATGTTTGACAGCCTATGAGTTTGGTTGAATTAAAGGCATGATGTTTATAGCAACTGTGGTACGAGATGTCGCAAGACATCATACGGGACTTGTATACCTCAATGCCCGACCGACCGTATCACATAATGCATTCATGCTAGAGGTGGCCCAACAGGGTACTAAAACCTCCATTCATTTGTGATTTTTTCTACAGTAAATGATCATTTTGCTTTGATTTTGTGATCATTTATTTACATCAACGTTGTATTCACGTATGTAAAATTTCGTTTCCTCTCAAATTTTTTATGATAATGAGTGTTATAATATATATATATATATATATATATATATATATATATATATATATATATATATATATATTATTTGAATACTATTAACTAATGATACAAATGACTAACACTGGAGGAAATTAAGTATATGTCATTTTTACTCTTCTTCAAGATTTAATAATCCAAAAAGGTTTCAGGGAATTTAATTCTATAGCATTAGAGCTAGAAATAAATTATTAGATTAATATAACGTTTCCCATGTGTTGTTTTAAAATTTTATAGAGTTTGTCATGTTTCTGAAGTTTTATAGAACTCGAATTGCCGTCCATGAGTTGTATTCCTCCAATAAACAAAAGAGGACAAACAGAAATAACAATTATAGTTTTGTTTTTTCATACTTAGTAGACTACGAACTTTATCGAAAATAATGTACTCACATGATTCTATTCTGAAATCCAGCTCTGCATTCTCTCCTCATACGTTCTCCTTCGTTAAGCAAAGCAGTATGAATTTTTAGAGAGATCTAAGGCCTTTATATATTTCAGTCGTCGTCCAACTCTTTATAATCAAATTATACTACAAAGAAAATTGGTAGTTCCATAATCTTTGTGGAATTCACAGAATAAAGTCTTGTGTGTCTAACGGATAAATTGTCCCTATTAAAGAGATGTATATGTATTGCTTATGTTCTTCACATAATATGATCAACTGATTACTACTGTTTGCTTGTTTTTTAAGTTATAAACCAAATATTCTTAAAGAAAGAAAAAGTTTACGTATATCTTTGCTCAAGAATTGACCGAGATTATTCCGGTGGTCAGAGTTAGCATTCCGCAGGAAAAAGTATTCGAAAAAAGTATTGCGGAATTTTGACACAAAAGCCATGAAAAATACAATTCCATCGAATACTCTAAACGTATCTTAGAAATTATAGTAATTTTTATTCATGTTTTTTTCACTTATTCACAAATAATTTCTTAAGCGAGAGAAACCGCGAAATTTTTTTAAAGATATTTGCAAATATTCCATTTGTCACAAGAATGTTGGAAAGTAAACACACACATAAAGGAACAAACACATGTCTTTATTATTGATAAATTATACTAAGCCTTATATCAATTATATAATTTTAAACATTGGGGAAAATAGTATTAAAAATATCCGAGTCAAACTATTTGTTATAGATGTTTTTTCGGTCGTAAATAAAAGTGTTTTTTGTTTAGAAACACTTTTTGAACTTCTGAAGAAATTGGCCTTAAAATGAATTTTGAAACCCAACAGAATCTTTAAATGCTTAATAGCTTTGGAAATATATGACGTAAGATAATAAAGACTAATCTTCGTAGTTTTTGAAACTATATAGAAACCTTCCTAAATTGAAGGGGGAGGTGAAGATGATTAGAACTCATAAAAATCTACGTTTATTGAACTCAGAAATTACGAATTTTGATCATAATTGAGAATTAATGTAAAAGTAATGTATCTGATTTCGATAGAGAGCTTAGGAAATAGTGAAGAGATAGTATTGAAGTTACATCTATTCTTACATTTATAACAATACAGGCAAATTATTCTCGGTTGGTTAAGAGTTGCATTAATTATTAAGATGTAAAAAGTTCACATTTAATAGACATCAAAATGAATCAATTTCAAAATTTTTAATTATTATGATGAATTTAATACAAAGTAGGTATGTGTGCTTAAAATATATAATAATTGAATTTTGAATATACAATATAACTAAATTTGAAATAAAAATAAAACATAAGTAATAAAAACTCACTACTGTTAAGTGAGTATCGCAATATAAAATAAAATTGATTCCGATATTTATCAAAAAATGAGTAAAATTGAATAGAAAGAAATCAACAAACATTCTCACATTTTGATTCTATATTAAAATTCTATTCGATAATTGAAAATATTTTGTGTTTAATAATGTGTCCTATTCTTTTTTTTTCTCAACAAGTACAACATGAACACATATCTTAGGTTCTTTTCATTATTCTGAATTTACCATTAATTTTGATTACACTCTTTATACAAATGAATTGTTGCAAAACTATTTCTTCAAACATAAATTTAAATAACAAAATGTATAATAATAATGTTGCAAATATTGCTTAAGTAATAAAAATCTTGTAAGTAATGAAAAATATTTTATAAATAGCTATTTTTTTAGTAAATTATTGAAATTATCACACACAAAAACAATCCGAAACTTCTTTATATAATTGAGTACAGGTAATCCTTTTACAGCACGACATCTCACTACACGATTCAGCTCTAACGCGATAGGATAAATTGCGGCTAATCTTCGTACTTGTATAACACTGCAACCTGTAACACGATTCCTCTCTAACACGATAAGAAAATTGCGAAAACCTTTGTATAAAGCTGTACTTCTACAGCACTACATAATATGGTTTTTGTTTAACACATTTAAAAACTAAATTACCTTAAAATAGTGTCAGGAAGGACTAATAAACTGTAGTGACTTTCACAGAATACATCCTGCAACGTTTGTTTTGATGTGTTTCATACTACTCGTATGACAAACGCATCCCCCCAAAAAAAAAAAAAAAAAAAATATTTAGAATAAATGTGTTTTACCCCATTAAGAAAATGAAATCGAAAATGCAAACAAAGTTGTCGAAACGCGAGCAAATAAATAAATTTTTATCCGTGAATTGCATTTGTTTTGGTCAAACATCAGTGAAAGGACGTGACAAAGGATTTACATGAAAATGTATAAACAAATTATCTAAAAATATAAAGTGCGATGCGACATCGCAGTATCGTATCATTCTGTTCTATATTGAGTTATCAATCTCTCTATCGTATCAATCTCTCTGTAAATTGAGTTAAGAAAGCAAGTAGTTATTGATTAATCGGTGTTTTTATTTTCTGCTTAAGACATATAAATAAATTTTTAACTCCCTATTGAACTTTGCTTTCTGTATTTATGCTGTTCTTTCATAGAAAATAAATATGATCTTTTATTTTTGTTATTCTTAAATTTACCTTTACCGAACAAATAATTTGAAAATTTTAACTTTGCAGCTACGTCTCATCAAAATTCAGTAATAAAAAAAGGAAATATATAGATGAAAGGAGATCAACCTCCTTCCTTTTATTCAATGAAAAATGGGCAGATAATTATTTTTAATTGAGAGGATAAAGGATGTACTGTGCTTAATTTGTGGTGATCTCATACCTGTCTTTAAAGAGTATAATTTGAAAAACTCATCTATGAAAAAACATGCCTCCAAACTTGATGTGTATCAAGAAGAATATAGTAAAAACAAAATAGCAGTATTAAAAACATGACTTATATCTCAAGAAAATTGTAACAACGTTTATCTATCCAGATAGAAACTTTTGTAATGGCTAGTTATGTTGTCGTAAATTTAATCGTTAAAAAATCAGTACCATTTTCAGATGGCGAATTTATTAAGCAGACCAAGGAAGCACAGTCGATATAATTTCTTCTTATAACAAAGACAACATTTTTAACATCAGTTTGTATCATCAAGCTGTTGAAAAGAGAATTGATGAAACTAGAAAATTTTTGCAAAAGGATTTGAAAAGTAAGGTATCTAGTTTTTAATTTTAATTTTTGACAATGGTTGAGAGTATTGAGGCTACTGATACGGCTAAATTTTCCATTTCTATTTCAAGTATTAATAACTATTATAAAGTAACTGAAGAAATGGCTTTCTAGTATTATTAAACCCTCATCATTAAACTATCTTCTTTTTTATTAACGTTTTTCAATCATTCGTATTTAAAAATGCAAGGTGATATGCTTGTTTATTTTCTCCTTTTAATGATATTAAATAACACCAAGTAAAGTGTTTCTATGCTGGAACTCGTTTCCTATTTAATTGTGGTAGTAGTACCATTAAAAGATACCACAGTATCAAGAAATTTATAAATAGTCAGCTGGCTTGCAGACTGAAAGTTAAGATATAATGTAATGAAAAAACTTATAATGCCCTTTTTTGCTTCTTGTCAGCATATATAGTGTAATTGTGGATGGTACCCCAGTTATGATAGGTAAAAAAGAAGGAACAGTAAAAGTTAAAGAGGAAGATACCGTTGCTGTCGGAAATTCTCATTTGACGAAATACCCTTGCATCAAGAATATTTAAGCAGAAAAGCTTTAAAAATAGAGTATGCTATGCAAATCGTTTTTACGATTGTGAATTTTATAAGGGCCCGGATAAGTTACCTCCATTTTCAGGAATTTCTTAAATGCGTGGATGATGAGTATTGCGATATCAAGTAGTTTACAGGAGTGAGGTGGCTCCACAGGAGGCCAAGTATTAAAAATATTTTATGATTTACATAATGAAAAAAAAAAATAGTTTCTTATATATCGAAAGCAGAATGTGTACCAAAGGTTTATGATACCAGCTGGCTTGCAGGCTGAGCCTTTTTTTTTACAGATTTGACGGCTTGTGGTGTCTTGCAGGACGTTATCGAGAAAGTGAGTCGTCAGTTGTAGATAAGCGACCTGGTTAAGAGCGAACAAACAGTTGTAATGAATTGAAATCAAAGTCCTTCCACACAATTATATAAAGAGTAGCTTCAACCTCAACTTCAGCTTCAGCTTCTCTACACCTCCTTGGTCCGAACAGTAATTTCTTATTCTTAAACGGTTAAAGGTTTGTCCTGTATACCATCAGTTAAAATTCTTGAAACTGCTCAAAATATTATTCTTAGAATGATAACCAAAGCAAGATAGAGGTGGTTTATTAAATATTCAGAAATCCAAAAAATCTGCAAAATTAAGACGCAAATTACAAAATTTTCGTAAACGCAACCAAAATTTACCTATTAATTTTTCTTCAATTTCTTCCAAAACAATCACAATATCAATATGCAAAATTTAGAAAATTATCAACCTCATGCCAAAACTAAAGGACCTCTCTGGATATTCCTCGACTCCTATGAACCACCTTAATCTGAATTTAATTTCTTCATTTTTTTCCTAAAATAACTCTTCTAAATTTTAAATATGTACTTAAATTCTCTAACACAACATTCCGGAATAGTTCCTTCTCCTTGTCTTAACTTTACTACAGGACAGGCAAAAATGTAGCACACTGCAACCAATAGAATCACTCCCTTTCAACCAGTCTGATACAACTCTCAAACTTCTGAAAAGTCTCTATGCTCCAAAGGCATCCAGTTCTCACTCTCCTCCCCGCAAGAAGTCACCCACTCTCTTTCCCCGAGAATCAAAATCTCAGTCATAGAGGACCAAAGAAGCAATCAGAATTCCCATTGGTACCCAATCTGCCTTCCCTGTCTCTTTCCTAAATTGTCATCTGGCAGCAATTTAAAATTCTTCACACACACACACCAAGTTAAATTTCCACTTTTCCTGTAGTCTACTCAACTTTCCCGACTCGAGCTGGAAAGCGGCTCCACAGGCAAAACGCTCGTTGATTGTTCTAAATGTTCAACCTCATTTTCTGACATCGGTTCCCATTTTTTTCTCGTAGCTGATCAGTTAGTCAGTTGTATTTTGTTAATTTTACTTTCTTTTAAATATTGTTGTTGATAAATTATTATTTATGTTGAGGCGCATAGCTTATCATTTTAAACTTTATGGTATATTCACTGTGGGTTACATACCATATGCGCATTTAAATGCCTTAAACGTGCGTCATCAAGGTAAAAATTAACTTATCTGTCAATGTTTCAACCATAAATGCGTTCCAAATCAAATAGAAACTATGACAAGCTCAAGTAAATTCAAACAATTTTTTAAGCGTTTAAACAAGAAGGCCGAACGTTATTCTAAAAATGGAAAAAATTCACATACTTATTTCGCAATTTGGTACAATAATTTGAAAATGAATTTCAAGATTTTCGAAAGAATAAATTTTATTAATTTTTCCAGCACCATTTACAGTCGATATAGATATGTTGCCAGAAAATTTTCAAATGGGATACATAGAATTGTAATCTGACATTCAAATTAAAGAGAAATTTTTCATAAAAAGTCTCGTTATCGGACTTTTATAAATTATACCTGCCCAAAACAAATACCCCTCGCAGCGAATCATTCATTATTCATATCCTCATTATTCGAAAGTACGTATTTTGTGAGCAACTAATTTCAAGAGAAAGGCACTTAAAAGTAAAATTAGAGCCAGAATATCAGATAATCTAGATCACCCCTAGATAACTCCTTGAGAATTGCAGCCAATTAAATCAAACCAGATTTAGTTTTTAAGTTTTAATACTAAATACCACACTAATTTATGATTTCTAGCTCTCTTTATTCTTATAAAATTTATAATGGAATGTTATATATAATTTGTCATATTAGATGTATAAACCAATGTCAATCAAATTCCATGTTAATTAAAAAATGTTCCATGTTAAACAAAAACCATAAATTATTAAGTTTAAAATATATTATCTATGTATTTTATGTTTTTTTTTTTTTTTTTTTGCTCATGAGTTACTGCTTGCATCTCAGACTTAGATTTATACTGTGAAGCCCAACTTCTTCTAATGCGGGACAGGGTAGCAATAAAGTTGGACCCCCCTGTGTTAGAGGTCCATCATAATTCATATTAAAGGTGATCATAAAATGAATTCGGTTGCTATATTTTTTGGATGCTACCGTTTTATGTATTTTCAGGATAGAAAATAAGCCTATTGTTTTTTCTTTTGTTCCTAATTTGTTAAGTACTATTTGATTAGCAAGTTTGTTAAATTTCATTCAGTTACAACGAATAAAAATTTCACAATCACAATTTTTCTAATTTTTCTTACTTTGGGGGAACCAGTGTATATTTGCTAATATATTCATTTTTATGCATATATTAAAAATAACCTCACATTCTCATCTACTGATTAGGGTCTAGATTTTGATGACATTTAATTTTAAGTTGATGCGTAATAAATACTAAATAAGGAGATCATATATACAATTCTCTTTTCAAATAAATTGCTACTAAATAAATAATTTCTTATCATTTTATGATGTTATTTAAATTGTTATACATTTTCCCTTCTCATTGCACTTTTCAATTATTACTAATATCAAGAATTGTTGCTTATATGTACAAAAATAAACATTTTATAAAATTTCATTAATTATTTATTGAACCAAGAACATCACAATCAAATTTAATTGTACAATATTCTTCTGGTCGATTATTTTTACACAATTTTTTCTCTTTATCACTTTGATTCATTACATTGCTTAAGTAAATTGGTATTTTTAAGTAGATTTACTGTTACTAATTATGTGAGTATTTTTAAAGAGGCATGGAAATTATTAGAATAGTTGGTTCAAATTAATATCGCAATAGAAGCTATACGACGAAACTAATCTTGTAATTTTGAGCCATGGTTAAGTAACGTAGATGACATCAAATATTATTATGCTAAACTAATAAATAATTTATAATAATTATTTTATTATAATGAAATTAATGATATGATAAAATTTATTTATAACTTTATATGATACTGATTATTTTAAAGTAATTTCATTACGTGACATTGGAAATGTAACACCATGAGCGCATGTTTAGAAAAATAAGCAAATTGTAAGGTAGACGCAGTGACCCGTGTTATGCAAATGATGCGAAGTGCCTTGCGTTCTGGGACAGGTAAAGCGACATATAAGGGTAGGAATCTGCTTAATCAGCAATGTGCTGCTCCATTGACCAGAATAATTTTCTTGCTAATTGTTTTTCTGTCGCAGAGGAAATATTTAGTACAAAGAATGCCAGGACGCTGAAAACTGAGGTACTTCCAACAGACAGACAAGTACACCAGGGGTATGATGATCGTACAGAGGATAGTAGGTTGGTTCCTGCTCCGAATCGCAGAGGACAGGCATCTACACAAATCAACTATACACCGGCTGTGGGAAACATAGTTGCAAAAAGGTAATGTGACATGTTCCAGGAATGGAGGTACTTCCAGAATGACGTCCACACGCATGGACCGATACGTCAGCGGGCTTGCGCTGGAGACTCCGAAGGCTACTTCTGTCGACATTTGTGATAGATGCAGGACATTCTTGATGCTACCATATAGAGGAGAACCATCATTTACCGTGAGCTACATTCATAGCTTCCGTAAAGAAGGCTGTCATTGAGTCAGGAGCACAGGCGCCTTCATTTGCGATGTTGTCGGGATAAAGCTAAGTGGAATTTGAATTGGCATGATATGGTGTTTACATATGAGTTCATTTTTGTTTAAGCAGTTACAGGTGTCGTATACGTCTGGAGGTGACCTTGTGATTCGTACGATCCATCCGCTACTGTGGAACACCATACCATGTGTTAACGCAGCATCTTGGTTTGGAGTGTCATTGCCTATCATTTCAGATCACCACTAGTCCGTATTGTTTGCTACATAACGTCCCAACGATACGTGGATGCCGTGCTTCTTCCCGTAACACTTCCCTTTCTTCAGGAAATCCGAATGCTATTCACCAGTAACATAATTCCAGACTGCTCGTAGCGCGCATTAGCCAACATGCTCTGCAAGGTACTCGGCTGCTTCCCTAGCCTCCTGACATACCGGATCTCTCACCCATTGAACATGTTTCGGATGTAATTGGACGTCGCCCCTTCTGCATTCAGAAGACGAACTGTGGCAAATGGTTGAGAAAGAATGGACAGCTATCCCCAAGGACACATTATGCACACTCTTTGAGTCTGTGAATAGACGTTGCTGCCCTGCGAAAAACGGGTATTCAAATCGAGTACTAAGTGCTTACTTTTAAATACTTCATATAATCAAAATGGCTCCGATCTCAACGTATTCAAATTTAAGACTCTCACGTACTCATTTTTAGTAACAGGTGAGTACTGAAAATGGAAACTTCACGTACTCATTTTAAGAAACAGGTACGTACTCGAACTGGAAACTTCACATACTCATTTTTGAAGATATTTCTGAATCAAATTTGAGTATGGATTAGAAAAATGAGTGTCATATATCTATTTGTGAATCTGTTACTGCATCAAATATCAGTGTCAAACAATCAAGTAAGTATGTTTTGAATTTATTTTCGATACTGTTGTTGTATCGAATACAAATTTTAAACAGAAAAATATATATCAACTTAAATTTTAAGGGACTTAAATCAGCGTTCCTTTATTTGCAAGTATCATTTTCTTCATCTTATTTATTGTTTAACATACACTTTATGAAGTTTTTGTTACAAAACTTGGATTAAAAATTCTTGCATTTACTGTGTGTAACAAAACTGCTACTTTTAATAGCAAAAATAAAACTGTTATGTGATCATAAACTGTACTTTGAACTTATATACTTATACCTTATAACTTATACCTTGAATTTAAATCAATTCGAGTGGTTTAATAAATCTTTAATTGACGAAAATAGATTCGATTCAGAAGTTAAATTCTTTTCAAATCAAATGTGTAAGAAATATAAGCAATTAGTTCCAGAAGCAATTCATTAAGAATTATATTTTTGTTTTTAGAAGCAATGTATAGTTTTGTTAAAATATATAGTTTGTTTCCTATACATACAGAAAATTGAGTTTTATTTTAAGTTCGGTCATTTAATAATAAGTTATTGGAAATATCTTGGAAACATTATGAAGAATATTAGATTTTCCATAGTAAAAAACTTAGTGTACAGCATTCTTTTTCATCTAATATATATTTCCTTTTGAATTAACATCATAACGAAGCTAATACCTAAAATTAATGATTCGCTGCATACAGAAAAAATAAAACCATATCATATTTTTGAAAAATATATTCTGAATATCATAAACATACATATCTGACATTTAAAAATAAAACATTCAAAATTTTGAACACAAAAATAATAATAAAAAAAAAAGTATAATTTTTTGACTCCTACTGATCAAGGCATGTCGTTTTAAAAAATCAATTACAAACACTGCTATCTAATCCATACTAAAGTCCAACTACATCCCCATTCGTACAACATACCTTATGTTTTATTGTAGCGTACAATGAGGTATCATTTAAAATAAATGAAGTTCTAATATGTAAAGGTAAACAAACAGATTTTTTACTTCTTTCAAATCAACAGTATTTTGTCAAGTTACTAAATATGAGTGAAAATGATTTTCAAACTGTGCTGTTTAATAAATATGTTATTTATGCATCGTTATTATATGGACAATTCTTTAATTTTTCGAAAGAGAGGTAAGTTATCTACACAACCAGTTAATACAGCTCTATTCTTGGAATATACTGTACCATTATAGTATAAACTATTACATGTAAGAATTTCTGCTTGGTCTGTTAAATCATCCATTCTACATAGCAGTTCTTGATGCTTTGAATTATGAACTTTGACACACTTAGATCATAAAGCATTTGTTATACAAAGAATTTTAAAGTTTTTTTTTACTAAACATATGTGCTATTTTTAATTGGTGTTAGTGGATTAAAATTTACTTGGACAGAGCTTGTCTCCTTATGATTAAAAAAATATATAAATTTAACAAGATTTTTTTTCTTAGAAATATCACAAGTGTTTTCAATTAAAACAAAGCAGTATGGTCTTATGACAGCATAGCTTTTTTGCATTCCGTATTATACAATAACATAAATCTAATTTAAACAATATGGATCAGTTCACAATTAAGACAAAATATACATTATGCAATAGTTTGTAAATACATTTAATTTTTATACATAATGTCACATATTGTAAAGAAATTTTGGAATATAGAATAATAAAAAGTATTGAAACTGATTAACGTGTTTCATTTTGCCAATTGATTTTGTTCATTTTGTAATTTCTGATTTAAAAAAAGTATTATAAAATTTACACGAAATTACTCTCTTAGAAAGGTTAATTGCGTACAAAAATGTTTTGTAAACTTGACTATTTCAAGACATGCAAGCCATTTTATTGGTTAGCTACCTATAAAAGCGGAATTTTAAATTATGTGATTTTAGCACTTAGATTTGTGTCATGTATTTCGTTACATAAACTTTTTCAATTTTGTTTTGACCTATATTATGTTCTACTGCAACAGCCACTGCCATAATGTTTTGGTGTCTGCACATGTTGCTTAAAGTTGAGTTCATTTTTGACCTGAATGAATCAAATAATATGACTTATTAGGTATCTAAGTAAATACGCAAAACTTGCAACACAATATTTTTTTAAATAATGTGCTAAAATAAGGTGAATATTTATTATATTCACCATATAATTAAATTTGCCTTAAATCATACATAGCGAAAAATTAATGATTTTACCAACATGTATGTTTACCAAAACAAACCTTTGTGGTATGCGTTAACATCGGATTTCTCTATGAGCAAGTCGTTTAAATCTTGTACATCAATTTTATTTCGATTCATAAATTTAATATCATAATTCTCACATTATTCAATTATTTACATTTGGTGGAAAATAATCTGAGTATATTTTTATACACGTATAGACTTATTCTCGTTTAATTGTGTTGTTAAAATGTTGTTCAGTAAGCCTATTTAAACTTGCTTCTGGTGTTTGATTGCATACTTCCGAAATACACTTTAAATTATTTTCTGCTTTAAACAGATGTATTTTTGAGTTGTTAACGGCTATTTCTGCCTTTTGTTTTGATTAAGCTTATTTTGTATTTCAAATTATTTCATGTTTTAATATTGTTATGCATCATTAGATCATCGGTTGATTCTAACATGTTAAAAATAAAGGCCCTAATATTTGTTCTAGTATTGTAATTATTCTAAACCCTCTAAAAATACACCTGAATAGTTAAAGTGTAATTAAGCTCTTCTGAATTATAGTATCTTTTATGTATAAACACTTTATATTTATCAGGCTGATTCTGTTTAAAAAAGAATAATCTGTATAAAAGAGACTTTTGTAGCTCTTAATATCTATAATAATTTTTTGAGAGTGTTGATTTACATTCTTTTTGGTTTTGAATATTGGCAATGCTTTACATTCGATAAAGACATACGTTCAAATCTAATACAAACATACTCATTTCAAAATGAATACGTCTGGATAATCATTTTTGAGTATTTCTTTTTTCTCCGAGTGAATGTATTACCGCTAAGAATGGTTCAACAAATTACTGAGCATACTGTACAGTCACTTTATTTATAAGTGTACCATGTCGTAATAAACATCACTTATTAAACACACTCTCATAGCCGATTTTTATCACTTTCTGGTTCTAGGGGTGGCATTTTCACTCTCACGTAGTTATTTTATTACTTAAAATAATATATATATAGCTCTCGCATCTCTGTAAATAAAGTATTTTTAAGTCTTTTTAAAGCTCGACTCTGCTCAATTATTTCAAATGTTTCAGATCATTGCATAAATAAATTGTATCAATTTTTTTTCAATCACATATTACTCTCTTGCCCATGTATAGATATTCCAATTGGTAATAAAATTTGCAATTAAAAAAGAAAAACAATACTTTATGTCTTTCGTGATGGACAGCATGAATCTATATTTTCGTGCCTCTTGATCAAAATATAAAATTTTCCTTGCTTTTCAAAGGAAATCCTCATCTGAGATAAAATCCATTGAGATTCATCTTTAGGGAACTATGATTTCCCCCACTTACCTCTTTTCTCAAAGAATATACAATTTTAGTAAGAGATATACATTTAATCTAAGCTGGAATAGTTCTAAATTGAAACACATCAACATCCAATTTTACTTCTTTTAAAGCAGAAAAGGAAAACTGTTTAATGATGCAGATAATTTAATTACAGAAAAGTAAGAAAAAGCTTTTTTATTTCTTCTTCTACAAGTGTTACATCCCTTAAAATTTAAGAAATGAATGAACTCTGTGAAAATGAGATTTATGAGAAAAAGTCTATAGAGAGCACAAAGAAAAGTAAATAATTGCAATGTTGCGATATGACTTGACTCCTAAGGTATAAGGTTAGATAAAAAGTTATTTCCTACAGAGAGAGGAGAAAAATTTTGTACATTGTTAGTTATAATGAAGAAGAGAGCATATTTCCCCTTTTGAGAGATCTCGGTATTGCGAATGGGCATCGATCGATTGCTGCTTAATATTTAGAAGATGTTGAGAGATACAGTAATTTGTTTTTCAATGAAGGTCAAAGACGGGTATATATTGTTTATTTTAAATGATTCCCTCTTGTATTTCCTTCTGAGTAAATAAACGTTTTATTGTTAGTTGTGACGCGTTTTTTTTTTTTTTTTTTTTTTTTTTTTTTGAAAAGGGGAAAAAAGTACGGGTAAATTTAATGGGGGGAAAACCCCCCCCAGTTTTT
>BMAW01017421.1:405827-439272 GCA_019974015.1 Nephila pilipes
GAGTTTCAATTTATGTAAAACGCACAGTCCAAATATTATGCGAATACCACCAAAATAGTCTCAAATTACACATAATATTTGCTTTCAGGGGCTGAATCTATTTTATTTTCAAAAAAAGTATTTAATTGTTTTTTAAAAAAGGTTAAAATTTAAAAATCGTAATTTTTTTAAATTTTTGAAAATTAAATTTTTTTTTCAAAAAATGTTTTATTTCAATTACTTTTAATTTAGGTTTATATTCTAGAGAACAATAACTAGAAGACATGCACATATTTTTGTCCATTTCTAACGATTAGTATTTCATGCGTTTTAAATGAAATTTGGAAAAAGCATGTTTTGAGAAAAATGAGTTTTAAGTTAGAAATTTGAATAATTTCATAACCACTATAATAGCCGACATAAAGGACCTCTCAAATACTAATTAAATCATTATTTTTCAAATACATGCTATAAATATGCATTATTAACTTGGTTTAATTCACTTTGTAGGCCACAAACATCATAAACAAAGCTTGTTGCAGTTATTTCGACATTTTTTGGCGTTTTAAAATATACATATATTTACAAAATGTATTATTGACTTAAATTTAGGTTTAAGCTGCACAAAATAAATTTTTAAAGGTACGTAAGAACCATCATTTATATATAACTCATTCTACTTTATCTATCTTGTCAAAAATGTAAAAAGAAGAGAAAAAAATTCGAGAAAATATTGTAAAGCTAAGATTTTGAATAATTTAAAATTTAGTTATTTACTTACGAAAATCATCATAATTATAAAAAGAGCTTAATTTTAATAGTCTACGGCTCTATAAGTGGCAATCAATCTGCAAATCTAAACGTAATCTACTCTTTTGACTCTAAGACTACACTTAGCCATTCAAAGTGACTTCACTTTGAATAACTATATCTGTGAAACCGATAAGAATATCAAAAAATGGTTGGTGGCAAATTATTCAGGACAATCCATAATACATAAAAATATTATTTAAAAAAAATTGAGTTTTTGAAAGTTTTAAGGCTCCTGACACCCCTTAATAAAAGATGATTCTGAAAGTGCTGTTAGATTGTAGAACTATATATTTGTTTTGAGACAATAAAAGACTTGACAGAAAAAGGATTATCAGCTAAAATTGAAACCATATTAGAAAAAAATCGAAATTAAATTTAAATAACTGTCGAAGTTAGGAGTACGATACGGGACTTAATATGAGAGGTTTATACAAAAGCATGCAAAAACTCATCCTACAAAAGAATTCCAATCACAGTATATGACCTGTGGATATCATAATTTTAATTTAGCTCTTGAAGACCTTTCAAAATCCTGTTCTGTTACAAATTCATTTTTCGGAACTTTTCAAAGCATATATTTTTGAAAATTCTGTAATTAAAAGACATAAATTAAAAGAGTGTGTCAAACATCTTACTCCAAAAATACTGTCAGAAACAAGATAAGAATGTTGCCTCGAAAGAGAGAAATATATGAGATACCCAGGTACATGGTGAGACAGAAATAACTCCCCAATTTTCCATTACCACTGCTTTGGCGCTAGTTATTTGCCATGAAATGGGAACTGGATTTGAGTAGTAGAGGTTTTGTCATTTCAGTAACAATCATGGTGTGGAGGGGTGAACAATGCTCTTTGGTGAATAGAGGCATATTTAAAAAATGTCGAATCAGTCTAAGGAAGTTCATTTTCATTTGTCCCGGTGTGTGAACAAACATAACTTTCTTCATTGGGCTCCGAACAGTCTAAGACAAATCCACGAACAACTTCTCCATAATGATCGAGATACTGTTTAATGTGCTGTTGATTATTATGGCTTGTTTGTTTCATTAACATCGCATTAGAAGTAAAACGAGGGCTATTGGCGATGAACCTCATGACTTTGAGCCTCGGTCAAGTGACGAGGATGACACTTTCAGATTTCGGAGTTCTAAACTTATACTTTTTTTTTAAGAGAATGGTAAAGCAGTAACGGTAGCTTCTGCCCGTAATATGGATATGTAACATATCTTCCTGCAACCGAAAACTAGGTGAGCATGAGAAATCGATCCCCCCCTCCATCCATCCGGTTCCAACAAGATGATGTCATCACAACACACATAGTCAGAATATCGACGGACTTGCAGAAAGTATTTGCTTCCGGAGCTTCTGATCTCACCACAAAGTCACATTTTATGGCGAGCACTTTTCCCTGATCTATTGCCTTGCGACTACTTTCTCTGAGAACATCTGAAAACATAAGTTTACAAGAATAGGCAGTGAGCAACCGACGAACTGAGAGCTGAATAAATGCATAGACAGATAAGTCGGCACTTGGATAAAATCATTTTCAAAAGGAAGTAAAAGTGAATGTGAAAAACAAAATGGTAAATATTTTTCTTATAAATTATGAAATAAAATTTAGAATAGTACCTATAATTTCTTCATTATTAATAAATGAAATCTAGGAGTTAATTCTGCCACATGTTGTAATAAATTTTTTTCTAATTTTGAAATGCTTGTGTGATTGATTGGGTTACATGAAAATGTAACCCAATCAATTGAAAATACCCTATTTTGTTTGAATTTTTATTGAATATGGTCATTCATTTGGTATGACAAAAGGAAGTAAATATTATGAGAAAGGTATTTCCTTATTCATATATATATATATATATATATAAAGATTTCACTTAAATTTAATTTCCTTATATATCCTTTACTTTATCATAATAAAGAGTTCATCTTTATTTCCTCACAACATTTAACTTTACCTTTTAATTTATGTAACCACGGCCTCTTAAAATCTGCCCAGTCAGCTGTTTCCACAGGTCCAAACCCGTAGAGATAGTCCCTGATAGGCTTTCTGTCTGCAAATAAAATACTTATGGATCCCTCCTTCTAAAACCAAATAAACTGAAAAAACTCATGCATATAAATTCCAAGCAATGAAATTCTCCCTGCTCTTTTGCTGTAGCAACGAAGGTTGAAATGACGCTTATGGTATCTGAAATTTATTCCGATGTCTCTCTCTCTGTATATATATATATATATATATATGTGTGTGTGTGTGTGTATATATATATAATCTATAACAATAAAAAAACGACGCACCAAGAAGGAGTTGCCCGGTTATAATGAAATTCCGTATGCAAAGACATTTGGACCGAACATGCAAGTGATTAAAATTTGGTGTCCTATAAATGAATAGCGGGAGCTACAGCGCATCGGAACTACTCACTCAGCAGTAATATATAAGAAACGATTCTCAATCTGAAGGTCAAATTTACTGTTATATTGTGATTTAGGATACCTTTCAACTACTGAAAAAATGCCTCGCCGCCGGATTCGAGCTCATTACGAGCAACTATCAAAGTTTTAAAGCGGTCATATCATAGAATTGTTGTTGGGCAAATCGGAGAATCGCTCGTTATGTGGGTCGAAGCGATGCGGCGATTAGAAGATGCTGGCAAGAATGGGTGGACAATGGCAGATTTCAGCATCATGATGGTAGCGGTCGACCTAGAGCCATAGCAGATAGAGAGGGCAGATTGGTTGTCAGATCAGCAGTCACAGCGCCTGATTCATCGTTATCAACCATCAGACGTGCGACCAATACACGAGTGTCCACCATGACCATTCACAAACGGCTGATAGGGCGAAATCTACACTCGTACCACCTGCCACTCACGCCTGCACACTTTCGAGCCATATTACAGTGGTGCTTGGCTCGATCAGATTGGAATGAAGTTGACTGAGGACGTATAGTGTTTAGCGACGAATCCCGCTTCCAACTGTGTCCTGACGATCATCGAAGATATGTCTGGAGACGCCCAGGGCAGAGTGCCGATTCTCCTTTCACAATTGCACGCCACACAGGCCCTCAACCAGGAGTTATGGTCTGGGGTGCCATTTCCCTTGATAACCGAAATCTTTTGGTCGTCATAAGAATTACACATATAGAACAGCGATACGTCGATGATATTCTGAGACCTGTTTCGCTACCGTTCCTTTTGCAGTATCCTGGCCTTATTTTTCAGCTACATAATGTCAGACCACATACGGCACGTGTTGCTATGAACTGTCTTACAGCTTGTCAAACACTTCCTAGGCCAGCTAGATCTCTCTCTAATCAAGCATGTCTTGGATATGATGGATACGTGACTGCATCTACCAGGGAATGTTGATGACCTAGCCCGACAATTGGGGTAAATTTGGTAAGAAATACCGAAGGTGACCATCAGGGAGCTTTATTACTCTGTGCCAGGTCGTGTGGCAGCTTGCATCCAGTCTAGAGATGGGTCAACACCTTATTTAGCTCGTTACTTTGTTACTATGTAACTCTGAAATAAATCATTCAATTTTTCTGAAATTTTAATCATTTTATATTCTGTACATAATTTTCCTATCCACCAATTTTGTCTCCATCAGACATATCCTTCTTGGTGTGTCTTTTTTTTTTGTTATAAAGTGTATATATATAGAGAGAGTCTAATGTGAAATAAATCATTAAGTTGTGAATTAAAGCTTAATTTTTGAGCCACGACTGCTTCGCAATAAGATAAAATGTGTTAAAAGCAATAAATTTAAATTAAAAAACAAATTATTTTTGTCATATCATGACACACACACATATGTATATATATATGTGTATATATATGGTTGGAATGACTTGATATTTCATCTGAATATATTCAAAGCAGTGAGAATTTGTTTTTCGAAAGGAAAAAAAATTAGTTCAAAAGTGGACCGATAAATGGCGCTGTACGGGTCATACTAGGCTAAGAAATGATCGCTGTAATATATATACGATTTTTAAGATGTTAATTAAATTATGAATGGTTATGAACAAGCCCATCTCGTCATTCGAATAGCGCATCATAATGGGCACTGACGAGTTTAGCTCATCCGAAGTTTTTGGACCCAAATGGTTGCTGCCGAACTCTACTCGGGCAGCGAAACTTTTCCCCAATGGACTCTGACGAGCTGATTTCGTCCCCGCATATTATCTTGAGTTATTCGTGTTACAAACTATATTTACTGGCAAAATTTAGTTAGTTTGATGGCATACAGATGGCGGTTCAGGTAACGTAAAATTTTTTACATAATAAGGGAAAACTTTGCCGATCCAATTGTTATTCTAGTTATTTGACTTGGGTAATTAGGCGAGAGCTTGTTACTGAGAATAATGGCGCATTTATTGCAAAGGCTGCAATGCTCCATTATGTGTTATTCCTCGTTTTAAAGTGTGTCACACACAGAAAGAAATTTTGGTAAATATAAAAATTATATTTTTATAAAGCTTAAAATTGAGTATTAATTAGTATTATTACATATTAATTGCGCATTATTAAAATATCTAAATTATTTATTTAGATATTTTAATTAAATATTTTACAAACTTATATTTGTGACATGTAAGATTAACTGAATTGTTTAAAAGTGCGATAACAATTGATGTAAATATTACATTAATATTCCGCAAATAATTCTTTAAAAAATTAATATTTTAGAAACAAATATTTTTGTAATATTTATCATTTACTGAAATGTTTAAAAGCGCGAGTTACAATTGGTGTAATTATTACATTAATATACAACAAACAATTCTTTAAAAGCTCTCTTTTAAAAGTGAGCGAGCTTTCCGTTTCACCGTCAGAAGAGGGCGACATTTTCAGAAGCCACTAGGGAGAAAAAGTCTGTCACTTTCACTGACCTTTTTCATCGGAGCATTGCAAGTCGTAGGAGAGTGAAAATTGTTGATTCGCCTAACCCTCAAAGGGTTAAGAGATGTGACAAATACAATACATTACATGTGTGATAAAAAGGTGAAGATCATGAAGTTCCTGTTATTTTGCGTCTGAGAAGGTAGTCCTGACTGCATCATTGAAAGATCGAGGACTACTTGTGAAGCTTTTTTACGAGAATGGTGACTGCTGTGCAGGCAATTGCTTTGAAGAAATTCCGAACATTAAAGGGCTTAAAAAGCGTCTCTAGTTCAATGACTGCATTCGGTCCGAAGAAAATGATTGATAAATTCCAACAGACAAATTCATTTGACAAGAAATATGGCAGAGGAAGGAAATCAATTGCCTCGACGTCAGTGGAGGATGTGGATGCATTGGAGGAAGCGCCAAGCAGCTCTTTGGGAAAATACAATGCACAGGGAATTGCCCGAACTTTATACATGCCTATCAGAACGGTTCGTCAAATTTTAGGAAACATCCAACAATGATATCCATTAAAATTACGCGTGTTCTTGAGTTGGTTCCTGTTGATTTGCCCAAACGAGAAGCTTTCGCTCTGCAATTTTTTGTTCGAATGGAAGGGAACAACGCATGCCCATGGAATATTTCGTAGACAGATGAAGCCCACTACCATCTCCAAGGTTCTGTTAAAATTGCACAATATGGTCAATAGAGAATCCGTTCCATATACAAGCAATGCCTCTTTACTCTCAAAAGATCACCATGTGGTGCGGCAACATTTATCGTTTGCTCTTTCCTTATAGAGGAGATTGGCTTTCTAGTGCTGTCACCTGTACAGTCAACAAGGCACATTATGAATATCTTTTACGTAACCAGCTCATTCCAGCACTACAACAGTGCGTCTGTGTGGCTGGTATAATTTTTAGGCAAGCTGGCGCTCCTCTGCACATTTAAAATCCAGGGAAGCAGCTGCTCAACATGCATTTTGGAAATGACAGAATTATGAGTTGCCCTTTCTCAACAGCCGGCCACCGCGTTCACCTGACCCGAACCGTTGAAACTTTTGGTTGTGGGGTTACCTAAAACATGTTGTGAACGGTACTCCGATTGTTAACTTGCTGAATTGAAAACATGCATTGAGCAACAAATTCACAACATCACAACTGATACATTACGAACTGTTGTGAAACATGTTCTTCTGTATTTTTATTTTATGGCATAAAACAGTGAACAGCATATTGAACATTTCTTAAGAAAGTCTAAATAGCTTATTCACTACTTCATTTTCTTGATGGTTTATATACTTTTTGCCTTTTTTACCGTTTTTAGTCTATGGACAATTGAAAACCAATTTTTCCCCTATCCACTGTAAAACCTCCTCGGTGCATGGGATTTGAACAAAGAGTGCTGTAAACAACATGTCTCGTCTTTTAATTAGCTTCTTATCACTATTACAGCACCCTCTATCGATCCACTTTTGAACTATTTTTTTTTGTCTCAAAACAAATTCCCATTGATTCACGTATACTCAGATGAAATATCAGATCATTCTGACGAGTGGTTCTTTTTTTTACAGCCGTTTTAAAGTGCAACTTTAATTATAGCCACCCTTTATAACAATACTGAAACAAAAATTCACATTTAAAATAACTTTTTAATTTCTTAAAAAAAATCTTAAATTTTTTTTAATAACTTCAAATGAAAATAGCTGATGAATTGTGAGTGACACCTTAATTTTAGCATCAAAGAATTAGACAACAGACAAAATTTTGTTATAAAAGAACTGATCAGCCGATTTCATGAGGAGAAAAATAATTCCGAATTCAATATTTTCTAATCATAAAAAAATTCGGAATTTAAGAAAAAAAAAAAAACTTGTTTTGTGTTTTTATTTGTTTTCATATTATTCGAATTATGTTCCAAAATTGACTGAGAAGACGATTTTCTTAAATGTTGCAAATATTTAAATAAGACCTTTAAAGACTATATAGCATAAATGATCGAAATTCATTGGAGTTTTGCCTTTCAGGACTACAATGTAACAAATAATGCGATTTTATTTAAAAATAATCTATTTGCCAATTTTCGGGTATAAATATATATAATTTATTTTATAATTTTTGATTTTATTCAAATTTCATTACTGTCCTGAAAATTATATTAATCCTACCAAATGTTGTCGTATTAACATATGCACACAAACAGACTTATTTCGAGATTGAAAATACTAAAATAAATGTATAAGTTGTAACATTGGTCTAGAACCATTTACCCTTTTTTTATTAATTTATTTACAATTTCACGAGTGATTGAAGCGTCAATTTCATTTAAATAATATAATTAATTTTTCTTTTCATATATCCCTCCCTATACCAGTCTTTGTAATATAATACTTAGCAAAATGAAGCATATTATTATTTTGTTACTTGGCAATTTTTTTCCAAGGCCCCGCAAACCAAGTGCAATGGGTCCGCTTTTGTTCGAGACGGCCCTGCATCTCACTCTCTCTCCACACCATGTGAGAACCATTTTAATTTAAAATGTAGAAGCCTACATCATTTTCATAAGAATAGAATAAAGACCGGAATCTACTAGATTGGAAAATTTATCAGAAAGGATGGTCGAGACATAAACTACTAAGCTAATCCGGCATTTCTGATTCTTCTGGAGAGGAGTGGAGGGCCAGTGTCTCAACAATCCATGACTAGATGTTTTCAATGGGTGAAAGATCAGGAGACCATGCAGGCCAGGTAAATAATCGAATACCCTGTGTATCGAGGAAGGTTAGAATACAATGTGTAACATATGGTCTTGCATTATCTTGTTCGAAGATGGCATTTGGTAGGTCTCGTGGACGTAAGATGTTAGCAATGTACCGATCTGAGTTCAAATTACCATCAATTCGAACTGGGCATGCTGCAAACATGCCCATTTCCTGACTAATAGTCCGTGATGTGGTTGTACGGTTTCGCAGTTTCAACTCCGCAATATGCCTGTCCTCTCGGGGGTTAGTCACGGGAGGTCATGGAGATCCTGCATGCCATTCAGTGTGACTCTCAGCAACCCATTGATTCCATATTCACATGATAGTGGTTGGATTTCGACTAGTGCGACTGGCAATATCACGGAACGATAATCAACACCTTTGATAGGTAATGAGGTCTATGGAATTCCAACACTTGCTGGTAAGCATTTCTTCTTATTATTCGAGGCATAACACAATATTCTGAGGAAACTCCGACCCTACAAACCACTTTCGGAATGAGAAATCCACTGCACAACTTTTCTTTTATGCAGGGCTTCAGACGTCGTTTTTCCCTCCTGGGTCGTCTAAATGCACTGAAAAGCTTATCATTTGCATATCCCAACTAGGGATACAACATCGACAGCAAAACATCTATATTTTAAAATATCGATGTTTATTATTGAAACATCGATGTTAGAAATACATCGACCAAAAAACATCGATGTTTAGCAAAAAAAAAAAAAAAAATCAGAAAAAATAATATTTCTTAAAGATAAATATTAACCTTCATTTTTTGGCTGTGTGGATGCTATTTTTTTAGTACAATATTTCAAGGAAGAAGAATCAAAAGTTGCATTGTAGTTGGTGAAAACATTGATAAAAACAATAAATTATTTCTTAACACAATATAATTAATCACGCTTTTACGTATTATTTTAAATAATTTTAGTTTATAGGCCCCAATATTTTTTATCCACAGTTTGGAAGAAAATCAGTTCGCTAACTTTTTTTCCTTTATATCGATCGACTATTTTTTCACTAACTATTCCCCCCCCCTCCAGTTATGAAGAAAACACTTCCTGATGAGACTGATGTCGATATCA
The DNA here is from genome assembly GCA_019974015.1 of Nephila pilipes. Classification (NCBI taxonomy): domain Eukaryota; kingdom Metazoa; phylum Arthropoda; class Arachnida; order Araneae; family Nephilidae; genus Nephila; species Nephila pilipes. The sequence continues at coordinate 415,372 of BMAW01017421.1, forward strand.
CTAGTAAGTATTTAGTAGTAACTTTTGTAATATGCGAATTTTTATGATTATAAATATCATGATAAAATTTGAGTGACTCATCCTTGAGTTTAAAAACAGGACTATTGAAATAAATTGAAAGTTCAGGCTGCAGATGCAGACTACTTGTGTCGAATTCCTCCAAAAACTTTTACCTCTTTCTAACACTTTAATTATCTTGTATTATCTTTTCGTGATCTTTCCAAAAGTCATCTTCTGCAAAAAATAAATATACCTATATCAGTAACTTTAAAAACCATTTAACTCAGTTTTGCTTTAAAATTCCAAGTATTTCAGCTTACAGTTATGTTTTTCTGACTTTTTATTACAACCTTGTTTTACTTTGTAAATTGATTCATAAGTCATCCAAACATTAAGTTCTACGTTCCAATATTATTTATTTATATGTAAGAACCTGATAAAGAGTAGTGAACAAACTGTTTCAAATAAAAGGATAGTACTTATCACAGTTTTGTAAATCTTATTCACCTCGAGAAGAAGACTGAGCTGAAGATAACTGCCCACTGTCAGAATCCGATGATTCATCCTCTTCTCAAATTCCATTGTGGAACTTCCTGATCCATGTACCCAATTAGGCCTTGTCTTAGAAATGAAGGTTTTTGAATCGTGGATCCAATAAGGAAGCCATTGCAAAAAATTGCTGCTCTCAATACTACCAAATCTCTTTTTGTACTATACAAGAACACTTTCTTTGAGATTTTTTCCCAGCTCTAAACAGCATGATACAGAAATTATTTTGCTGCACATCATTTTCACAATCGGTATGACAGTGTTTGACGTAACAAATCTTTCTCCGATTGTTTCGGTTGTTGCAAATTTAGTACTCTTAAGCAATATACAGAATTCTTGCAAAAATTCAATATTTCCGGTGAATGGCATTGGCGGAACTAGTTTATTAAAATTTACAATTCCTGTCACAACCCCTCTCAACTCAAGAAATCTTTCTAACATCTAGAAAGTGGAATTCCGCCTTGTTATTACGCTCTGAATTAGTTTATCTTCTGTTTTCTTCATTATTTCATTACTGCCTACAACACTTTGTTTAAGCCATTTCACTATATTTTTGACTTTTTCTATGACTGCGGTAACTTTTGGTAAAGATTCGTATGATTTTGGGGCCATTAAATTTAACAAGTGGGTAAAACAATAGCTATGTGGGCCGGCCCCGAAGGCGTTGTCAACAGCTTTCACAATGTTTTCCCCTCCATCTGTAAGCACAGCAGCAATTTTTTCTGCAGTCAGTACCAAATCCAAACAAGTTTTCGTTAGATCATCAGCAAGATGCTGTACCGTGGGATTTTCATGAAGCTCGTAGACTCCAAGAATAATGAATCCCAGAATCCAGTTTTCAATAAAGTGCACTGTTACATTGAGAAAGCTTCTCGTTTAATGCGTTTCCGACCAAATACCTGTGGCGAGACACATATTTGACGCACTGCCTAGTTGCTCTCTCAAAATCAGTTCCAGGGCTTCATATCTTTTATCGATTAGCGAATCAATGGTTTTTATGTAATAGTTATATGGATGGTTTTTATGGAATTTTATGTAATGGGACAGTTACTTTAATGAAGTGTTTAAAACTCTCATCTTCGACTAAAGAGATCGGCTGTGAATCTTTGCAAATCATGTAAACAAGGGCATGGGTTATTCTGCTGAGCATATGACCACCATCTTTAAAAGAAGCTTTATTGAGAAAAATGTCTTTTAGTGATTTTTGATATAACTTCTACACAACAAGTTTATTAGCAACAGAATAAGAACAATCACTTCTTGCTCTACGGTTGATGAAGTGCTCGCGATGGATTCAGTATCTAAAATGTGCTGTTTGCCTTTTTCCTTGGGCTTGCTAGATGAAATTGATTCAAAATATTTAGAATAGATTTCTTAATGCATAGATTTTAAATGCCCAATGAGATTCGACGTATTGTCAGACGTTTTAAAAGACTTCAGGCAAGTAATGCACTGTGCAGATTTGTTTGAAGTTATGGAAAAGTATTTCCAAATGATACTATTTGGAAGCATAATTGTCCCACTACTTGGTTGATAATATATAAATATAAATTTTCACTGTGGCACAAACAAATTTCGCACTAAAAAAAGAAGTACCGGTCAACAATAGTCTAATAAGTCTAGTAACTAGTCTAATATTTACAACTACCGAACTCAGAAGTCACACTCGCATTTTTGTAGAATGTTTCAACGTAGCGTACAACCATATGTACTAACACAAGACAGTTCGTGTCGCGGTTTGATTCACTAAAGATTGAGAAGGCGTCATTCGGGAGTCCGTGTCAAAACCGTTAGAAAAGCTGTACTTAACCTGCAATATGATTGGCTGCTTAGTTGTTAGGGGAAAGGAGAATGTGTTTACTTACATACACCACTCTTTTGTATTGCTTCGAATTTCCTCGTTATTTTCCCAAACCCCATCACCGTTGGTCCTTTTTGTTTTAAGTTTAATAAAATGTTCAATTCACTGATTGAGAAAATGTTAGAGTGGGTTTCTTCTACATAAAATATAAAATCGATACTGTAAAAAAACATCGATGTTAATTTAACTTAGGCTACAATAAATCAATAGAAAAAACATCGACAACGATGTCGCATTCCTAATTCCAACATCTTCCTTTCATGTGATTTTGACGTTCAACAGATTATTCCTTCCTGGTGTTGCAATTTTGATGACCAGTAGTGTATTAGCAAAGTCGTCTTTCTTGCGATTCAAATCAATTTAGAGGAAATGTTTGAGGGAAAAATATTTTAGTATAAAAAAATAAAGTTACGTATGTGTTTTAAAGAGAAAATTGGATAATTTTACCTCAAAATACTAAATTTTCCTTTAAATGTCTTGAAAACTTTTTATCTTATACTCATGTAAAATTTCGAAGGATGATTATTAAATGTATAATAATTATTTGATTATAAGGTAATAATCATATATAATAAAGTATACTTAAAAACACTACCAAGCAAACTTCTAAAATTTTAAGTCTTTACAAATTACAAAGCACTTTAAAAATTAATTTTCAATTTGTGAAAAATGTTTCACCTGTTAATGCATTACACAAATTTAATTTATCTTCTAATTTAAATAAAAAAAAAATATATAAAATGTCGCAGAATTTTCATATTAATATAAAAATTTTGTTTATCAAAAACTTTTTAAAGACGCTAACATTTGTTTCTGAAACTCCATGAAAAGTATAGATCACTTTGGTTAACCGGTATTCCGCGGAACACCGCTGTTCCCACTAAAGTTTGAAAATTAAAAAGCAAATTATTGTTTTTAATTTGTAATAAAATAAAAGTGTAATGTGCTTGATTTTATAATCTTGAAAAATTTCAAGTAATTCATAATTGTGAAAATGTTGAGATTCTCTTGCATGGATATTTGAGTTTAAAGGGCAATAAAAGATTTCTATCTATAACAATATTTAGTATTTTCAAAAAGCAACACTTGCTCGTTTTTAAGACATTAAAATATATTTCTGAAATTTCTTGACGAGCGTACTGCCACTCCGTGAACTTAAATAAATTGTTCCACTAAAATTTGAATTTTAAAAAGTAAATCATTGCGTATAGTTTGTAATAAACATATGTACTGTTTTCTATTACAGCTGTTACGATTTTGTAAGTTTTGAAGTGATATGTAATAGTGAAAATGTTGAGAAACACTGGCATAGATATTTGAGCTAAATGAGTAGTAATGACGGATTCATATGTATCATAATATTTAATATTTTCAAAAAGCAACAACTGTTCCAATGTTTCCTTATTTCTTCGGTCCACTGAAACCAAGCTAACATTCCTTGAAAAAATTCTAGCAAAAGATAAAAAAAACAAAGAAATTAACAGATTTTATGGTCTCAATCATATTTTCTAAGCAAAAATTTTGATTCGTCAATTTCAACTAAAATGCTTTCAATACCAATTTTATTAAAGTTATTCTAAAAATTAAGTCAAAACTAATTGTGCTAGCTACAAATTATGTTTAGTAACTGTCATTGGATTTACTGCAATACTCTTTACGATTGTTAACGCTCAATCATTTTCAAATCATATCTTGAGTATTGATTCCTTCAAAAATTCTGGCGTCATCAAAATAAGAATTTTTAAAAGTGGTTTGACGAAACTTACAATGCTTCAAATGGATCGAGAGTTTCATTAAATATATCATTAAGTGTTTCCATCCCAAAATTCATCTTTCAGGAATTTTTGCACACATTTTCAGGGCACTAATTTTAGTACTTAATAGCTAATATTTCTCCCATGTGAATAATAAATGCTTACTTTTGAAATTGCTTTTATATATTTGCATGTTCATATCTTGTTTTCCTATAAGTATCTTTCACAGATGTGGTATGAAGAATTAGATATTTGTTGGATTTTGTGTTTGCGAGAATATAAGGTGACTACTTTTTCAAGAAATTCAAGTCTATAATTAGCATTCGCATATATTCGGATTTTTACTAATGAACTAAACTTCGATAAGTCTTCTGATTTGATAAGTCCGATTCGATAAGTCTTCTACTTACGAAGAAATTTTCTTTAATTTTGTTTGATATCAAGGAACAAAGTTTTTAATTTAAAAGACAAGGCTTAGAAAACGAGTGAATGTATTGCAGGGTGAGGGGCGGCTGAAATTAAATGGCACTATAGCGGCTTCATCTCTAGAACCGCCCCTAAGTATAGTTATATATTTAGGTCATCAGGCTTTAAACATTACTCTCATTTAATATCAATGTATGTTGTGCTTTTAATTTGGTAGATTTTTAAATACTTAATGTTATAATTTTTAATGAATTCTTGCAAATCAAATCTTCAGCAGTAACAAAAAACAACAATATGATCCTATCTTTTTACAACGTTTTTCTGAATTTCACTTGGTGTGTGTGTGTGTGTGTCATCAAATTTTCGATCGTTAATTTAACCAACTTTCCATCGAGCTAGAGCTTTGAAATTTTGGGAATCGTTCGTACTCGCCTAACAATGCAATATTTAGACATTTGCGACAAGTTTTAACTAATATTTCAATAATTTTAATAAGTCAAAATATTCTTTCCTCTCGGCGCCTTTAGGATTGAGGAAAAAATTTCTTTCCCCCTCTGGGAGCACCGGACACTCCCCACGCTGCATGAGGTATCGTAAACCTTTTGTACTCACAAAGGGGAGATACTATCTCCCCTTTACTATCTCCGAGATAGTAAGGGTTGCTGACTTTTAGTCAGTAATCATTCGCAAGAAAGAAAGTTTCCAATATTTGGCATCATGTCTTATCACAATAATTTTTTTTGAATTCTGGTTCCCATTTTTTTTAATAGAATGACTTACAAACTTTCAAATACATGTTCTGATTTTATGAGTATTATGAATTTTTTAATATTCTCACAAATGTCTCTTTTGAAGTAAATTTTAAAGTTAAAAATAACTAACAGTTTTAACTAATATTTCAATAATTTTCTCTAATAAACTTTGCCACCATATAAAAACGGTGATTTTTATATCGAATTATTATAACTGAAATTTAATATTACAGAGGTTAAGTTTGTTAAAAAAAAAACATGTGAAATCACAGTAAATGGAATTTTCAATAATAGGAGAAATAATTAATGATTATTAAAATGTGCTCACGTTTCTTTTGGATCTACTGAATATAATACGTTATTAAAATTGTAAATAATTTATTAAGGTTTGATAAACTGATTTAATAAGGTTTTCAATTGAAATAAATGAACAAAATATTTTATTCAAAAGGTTTTTTTTTTATTCATAAGTTGTGGAAACTTAAAAAATATGTACAACATTTTTTTTTTTTTTTTTTTTACAGAAAGAAAGTTATTTCACGGGATTTAGCGATATTTAAAGACAGCCTTCGGTCTGTTCATCAGATCGAACAAAAGGAAAGCTATACCATGCCTTATTCCACAACGTCTTGTGTAAGAATATTCCTGAAACAATATATATATATATATATAAATATATATGTAATTGAAAAGAAAGTTGCACAAATATTTTGTTACAAGGAAACCTTAATTGATATTAATAAGTAAAAAATATCTTTCAACAATATTTTAAAAATATTTTTTGTTACGAAAATACATTTATTTTGTGACACTACATAACAAAAATACGATTTACAAATAATAATAGCAATAATATTAATAATACAACTCATTGAAGCAATTCCTTCTTATAATTAGTAAATAAAAACCTTAAATAAATATTTATTTAGAAGCTTCAAGAACTAAAGTGAAAAATTACAGCATTGTAAATACGAAATGATATACAAATACAGGCTGTCCATAATAGAACGACTCTATTTTAAAGTTGTCTACAGACGAAACTATTGTTCAGAAAGAGTTGTGAAATTTTGTGGAGGACATAATGAAAAGATAAGAATTCATTTAAAAAATCGCCACTAGAGGGTGTTTTTAATGAATAAAACGTTTAGCATATATTTCTGACTATTACATGTTCCACATGATGACCATCATTTTCAGTTACCATCTGAAATTGTATGATAGCATGTTCCAATATTGACCGCAGTGTGTTTTAGGGAATGCTACAAACATGTCGTGAAATGTCGTCTTTAAGATCAGGTAAAGTTCTAGGATTATCACGCCTTACCTGATGCTTCAAATTCCCTAAAATCAAAAGTCCCATGGATTGAAATTTGAGGAACAAAGAAGCTACTGATTATAAAAGAGAAGGCAAAGGGCACATTATTTTGTGAAGTGAGTTTTGAGGACTTCCTTAACACAAAAGGTAATGTGTGGAGGAGATCCATCACGAATAAAAATTGTGTATGCAAGTCACTGACGTGCTTGCAGATCCAGAACACTTTTATTATGTAACAAGGATGCATATCGATGTCCGGTGTTCGATCAATATATTGGATCTCTAGTACTTAATTCCTCGAAGAAGAACGGGACACGAATAAATGATACAGAAAACTCAAAATGCACTGCCACTTTTGGTGAATGAACCGGAACGGGTTTTTTCTGGTTCCCGAATTTAGATCAATGAAAGTAGATTTTTTGGTTCCCGAATTCAGAAGCTATGAGTATTCACTGAACCGTTCAAATGGAAGTACGATTCGTCTATCCAGAGGATCCAAGGACATTTTAATTCAACCTCACCGCGAACAAGAAACTGAAGTGAGTCGACCCACGAAATCATGTGGAAGCAATTGCTGCAAAGTTGAAGCTTCAACGGGTAATAATAAAGAATATTCCGCATGATCTTCTGGACAATTGAACGACGCATATCCAAAGCTTCTACCACACATCGGGTACTACTACTATTCTGTAAATTGGAAGCTTTGTCCTCTTTCAAAACAAACAGTCAATAATCCTGTTTCTTCAAATTTCGTAACCATTATTCGAAAATTTTTAACAGTCAATGGACCTTTTCATGTCCCCCTTTAAGCGTGAAATTTATGTAAAGCACATACTATGGAATTACAGCGAAGATAAAACAATTTTACTTTAAAAGCTTGATCTTGAAAATAAAATCTCCAAGACAGTTTCTAGGTGTTATAATAGCTGCTGCGGGACGCTGACAAATATTTATTTGAATTTTTGTTTCAAAGTAAAACTCCTTCTGGCGTTGAAATTTTGAATTAATTTTTTTTAAATATATATATATATATATATTGTGAAGGGTATAGTGATATCCCTTCATTATACCCTTCACAAAATTTCCCATCTTTCTGAATAATAGCTTCGTCTGTAGACAACTTTAAAATATGATCGTTTAATTATGGTTTTCCTGTATATAAAATATATTTACATATCGACTTACATGTTTACAAGTGAAACGGAAATTGAATTAAACAAAAAACACTAAAAGCTAATGTACAATAATGTTGGAGACAAAAGATGTAGTATATAAGCATTTTTGTGAATAGACGTTATCTCACTGAAAATTGCTCACCAGATATTCGATATGGCTGACAATACAATTCGTTGAAGAATATATCATTTGTGAGAGACGTTATTTTGAAAGGCAAACAAGAACCTTTCACAACTGGAAATGAATTCTTCGAACATAATATTTTGTCAGCACGTAAATAAATGTTTAATTTAGAAGATTTAGTTACAGCGCTTACTAACATGTACGTGTGTGGCTTCTGCAATATAAAATAAAATGAGTTTTTTAAGAAAACCTTTTACACCACAAGAGATAGTTTTAACTTACATTCAATTCCCACTATTTATTAATAGAAATAGAGAAGGTTTTACACCTTTCCAAGCATAAAGATAAACTAGATGGATCTTCCTATCACTGATACAAACATACTAATGAAGTCATTCTATTCAAGAAACTAAATACAACGATCGATTCTTTTGTGTCCTTTGCAACCTTAAAACACAAACTATCAATTCCCTATTAGAAAACCCCGATATCAATATCATATAATGAAATTTTAACTAAATTCATATGATTTTGGCTTGTGATTGCTTTACTTTACTACAATTTGACCTTCTCAAAATTACATTTCAAGCCCCTTATATATCGAAGTAATTACACAATAAAAGTTGATCAATTTACCTTTTAAGAAATAATTAAATACTTGAACAGTAATAAAATTTATGTAACTCATAAATGCTTCAATTCGTTGTTATTTCTGCTACAAACAAAACAATAATTAGCAAACGAAGTTGAAAAAAAATGAGACAAACGTAAGTTTTTGCAACAAGAAATGTTAATATTGAAAATAAGTGATTTTTTTAAATCTAAAGATGATTATTAGTAGAATTTAATGTAATTACTCGACTCTCGTTTTTAGCACTCTTATAATTATCTACTTCCTATGTTTAATTAACTATAACTTTAGATTATAGATGACGTTATCAATAATCTTTAATATCCCTTAATCTAGCCCGCGAAATCAGTGACGCCATTTATGCTAATCAATTTCCCCATGTATGTAACTTTTCTGAGTAAGATTCTTAAAATTCTTAAGTCTTTATATATATTATTATTATATTCTAATTTAGCTTTTATAAAATAATTATGTTTATTCTTTCATTTCAAGTTATAACTTTTCCGTATATTTGTGACATTCAATTATTTTTTCTGATGTTTTCCGTTGTGCTTCGTTCAAATAATTTTTTGGTTTGATACTCGATTTTATAAAATAATTGCTGAGTGCGACTGTATAGTCATTAACTCTGGAATATTCACGCTTTTCACAGTTAGAAGACTATGACAGCATTAATTTACATTATATCCATTCTTTTCCAATTCCAGTTTTATTTTCTGCTCCATTTTTTCTTGTTCAGTTGGTTTATTTTATTTTTATTTCTCTTTTCAATTTATTATACTTTTACAAATTAATTTTACCATATAATTTATTTCTTCCATTTTTAATATTTTTGTATTACATTCTATCCATGAGTATTGCTTGCAAACTTATTAATCTAATATATACATAAATATAATTTTTTTATATAATTACTTACTATTGTATTAATAATTGTTATTGTACACACACAATATATATATACATATATGTGTTTGTAAATTATGAAGCAAAAAGATAACAGAGAATATTTTCACTAAAAAAATGTAATAATAAATATGAAGCTAAAATTTTAAAAAATTAGAGGTAATCGATGTAAAAGAAAAGTCTAGAAAAGAAGACATAAAAAAAATAAGATAAGTGAATTAATTAGTAACTTTGAAAATAATTATAATATTAAAATTATTAAATATTGTATTTTTGGTCTCAAAAACAAAAAAATAAGTATTCTAAAAGATTTCTTTTCTAAAGGAAGTAAAATAGGCAGTCAATGTCTAGATATTATTCAGAAAATTACTCACTACCCAGTCAATAAATTCAATATCAAAGTTACTAATAAATAAAATTTTAGTACTGTATATTTTATATTAAGCTTCATGAATAAATCTTCTCATTTAATTTTGATAACATTTTTATAAAACATAGGAATTTCCAATTAAAAAAATAGCCATTAAAAAAGCTTTTAGATACCATAAGAAATTAGGTAAATTTATTTTTAATTATTACATTATTAAAAATATGCAAAATAATCTAAAATGTATATGTAAGTAACATAAAGAATAGATTAACATAGAACAGCAATATATGTTATCACAGGAGGCCTAAGAATTTTAAAAGTTAGTTTTAAGGGATATTATGAATAAGGGTACTGGATATACGAGTAGATAGTAAGATTTTTAATCAAAAACAAATTTGAAGAAAAAGATTTATAGTGATATTGATAATTATTCTAACAAACTAGCAATAAAATAAAATGTACCTAAAGAAGCATCTAATGTGAATACAAATATAATATAAACTTCAAAGCTAAAGATTGTAATATAGAGAGAAAGAGAGTATATATATAGCAGAGAGCATATGAGCATATAAGACGAAAATTACAGAACCAAAATGACTTTAAAATAATATGCTGATGTTCCAAATAATTAAGCAATTACCTCAAAACTTTTAGTATTACGTAGTTATTAATAAACTCTAGATATAAATATTGCTTATGAGAAAATAATTTCATTGATAAGGATATTAATAGTAGAATTGCAACTCTTTATATTAAAAAAAAAAAATAGGATTACAAATTAATAACATTAAACATCCACAAATCTTTATATTTACAAATTTTCATAATTTAGAGCTATTGCATATGAATATAAAATTTTAGAAGAAACTATTAATAACTTTAGTAAGACTTCTTTGATTAAAAATAGTTTACATATTATTAAGAACATTAAAAGCAAATATATATTTTATAGATAGCTATGACTTTGAATACCTGTTTATTTCAATAGATATAGAAGATCTTATTACTTTACTATTAATTATAATTATAAACCTTATAATATTGACAAATTAAGAGTTAAATTTATATCATTAGTTAATTTTGTTCTTAAAGAAAATTGTTATAAATATTGTGATAAAAAATTGTAAAAAAAATTAAAGGTATATTGCAAAAAAGACTGACAAGTAATAGTTTAGCTAACATTTACTTACATTATTATGATCAAAACTATATAGATAAATTGTTGAGCCTTAATATCTCGAATAATAAAAAGAACTATGAAGATAAACTTAATTTATATTTTTTTGAATTTTAATTAAGTAAATAGGATAAAATGAAAAAGAAACAATATTTGGACATAAAAATAGAATATTTATGATAAAAGAGAAAATTTTAATTTTCGTGTTAATAAAATACCTTTCTGAAATAGTAACATTTATAATTCTACATTCAAAAACATAATTTTCAGCTAAATTTTAAGAAATTACAATTTAGTATTAAATTCTAGTTTAAAAATAGAAAATTATAAGAAGTTAAAAATTGACTATATCAAAGCAAATTATCCAATTAATTGTTTATGAGCACAGTTAAAAATGATGAGAATAAATTAAAATTGATACGCCCTTTTCACATAAACAACTAATTATTAGAATAATTTTAGGTCATTTTTATAACAAATACTTATTTAATTCAATTTTGGGAAACAAATGGCGATATGAGTTATTGGTCTGTGAATTTTTTAGTTAATTTGATTATCATACATGATTAAAATTAATTCTAAAAATATTTTAGAATTTATGAAATTAAAATTTTGCTTTTATATATATAGTATGGTATTATTCTTCAATTTTAATTGGAACTGGTTTGGATAATAACGTTTTTTTTTCTCCACATTCCATAAAATCTATCAATCAAGTATAATAGACAGCAAAAAATATATGCAAACAATACCATCTTGAAAGATACAAATTTCGAAGAGAAGAGTTGAATTGTGAAGGTAAAAGTTGTAATAGCTGAATTTTTTGTTTCTTGGTCTCAGAATGTGTATATTTGAAGTTTAATGTTTTGCTTTTGGTTAGTTAAAATAGATTTTTGATTTCTGTGGTTAAAAATTCTTTCTTTTTTATTTTTGTTGTTTAATTTCATCTATTGGAAGTCTTTGATTTTGGAATTTTATAGTTTTTACCAGTTTGTGATGAAGTCTGAGAGGGAAGGTTGGATCCTTAAAACTAGTGTAACCACGTTTTTTTCAGTCCTAAGCCAGAAACAGCATTTTAAATTACTTTATCTCCATTTTTGATGTGTTAAGACTTTTTTTTCCTACATTTCTTAAATTTTTTAGAAATAGTTTAATTTATTAAAACCAGTAAATAATTGAATATATTTTTTATTAATAATTTTTTAAAATTTTATTAATTGATTACATTTTTTATGCTATAATTTATTATAAGCTTATAGACATATTTCTTACGTGTATATATAATGTCAACTGTTTTTATACATTGCATCAGAAAAATTAAGACAACGATAAAAAAAAAAAAGTATTTGCTCTTAAATTATTGAAAACTAAGGGTTTACAAATACTCTACTGAAAATATTTTCAAGAGTTTCAATATTATATATAGCAAGTTATAATTTATAATAAAAACAAGTTTTTTTTTGTTAATGACTGATCGCTCCGAAATGTGCATATTTGTCATATATGGTCTCAGTTCTTTTCAGTAAGTAAAGTTGTCACGCGACAGCACAGTTATGTAGATGCCGCAAGCGATGTAGATCAATTTTGAGAAAGTAAGCAAAACATGAAAGTTGAAAGAGATTACTTCAAGAATTCCATCACTTTTACAACGTTCTAAAAATATAACTAATGAATATTGTCAGAAGCCAAATCAGGAAGTAAGTATAATTAATACAGTCAAATACACAAATCAAGAAGGAAATTGTTATAAATAAGAAACGACTGTAAAATCCAAAGATTGGCTTCTATCAACGCTAAGGATGACTTAACAATAAATTTTAAAAAATATGTATACTCTTAAATATCAACTAATCCATTTCTTAAGACACGTTAGAGAATGAATTACAATAGTAATAACAAAAATTATAAAACACACACACATATTATATATATATATATATATATATATATATATATATATATATATATAAACAGCCTTTACAACCTGATCACATCATACTAAGATTACAGAGTGTTAGCAATGTATGCCAAATAGAACAAAATGGTATTCAGGAATTTTAAGCGATAATAAGAAGTGTAACCTGGACAGGTCAGATGGATAGAGATACTATTGGCACGATTTCCGCAAGAAACCACGAACTAATTTTAATTAAAGGCAAGATGGTAGTTCACTGATGATTTAAATTCCGCTACAATGAGAAGGTGTCTATGGCATTTCTTAATAATCGCCAAAATTCTGAACATAATATACAGGCACTCAAGCTGGTCTCGGTAGCCTCGGAGTTAAGGTCATGATCTTATGGCCAACGTTGCTTCGTCCAGACATGTGTTTGAGTCCAAATTCTACTTCAGACCCATCGTGTAGCAAGGCTGATGCACATTAATTTTGTCGAGGCTCTAAGACCTCCACTAGGCGTGGTGGGGAAGTTTAGAGAGGGAGGTGCCAATTTAGGTTTCGTCTTCGTCTCTTGACCGCGGTTTAAAATTACAAAGTTTGTAGCCAATAGCCTTCGTGTCGCTTCAAAGTGTGACGTTAAACAAATAATCAATAATTAGGCACTAAATAATGTTTTGAAATTTTCTGGTTAATTTCGAGCCGGTTCCCAGAAGGAGTTGCAACTTAATAATAAAGCAAAACACACAAAAACCTGGTTTAATGTACAAAATATTAATGATCTCGATCTATTTCCTATTGGAAATAGTTAAGGTATATGTGTCGTGAAGTTTATAGAAGTAATCGACAGTATGAGGCAGAAAATTTCTCCTCAGCGGCTTGCCTTCTTTAGATAAGTACGGACATCAAGACTCCTAAATATCCTAGTGATCTTTTTCTTTCCCATGGGGTACGTATTTAGTAAACACGGGTGAATGCCCCCAATTTTTACTTTCCCCCTCATTTTTATTGACTTTAACAATGTAGGAAACGAAGCTCGTAATCATTTCAAATGGATAATGCGGCTTTATCAACAATTTATATAAAAAAAAATTCTTGGAATTTCTTTCTCAATCGCATTCTGGACATTTACTGATCTCTGGTAGAGAATAAATATTATTTAAACAAAGGTCGTCCAAAGAAAAACACAGACCATTGTTTGTAGCATATTGTAAACTAACGAGGTTCTTCCTCTTCCCTCTGTTGATTGGTTGATATTTCACTCACGTCACACTTAGAAGGCCTATTGGTGACGGATCCGTAATTTTGAGCTCCGGTCAAAAGACAGGTACGACAGATGAACTGCCACTTAATTCTCAGATCTTCTAAACCACGCCAAAAAGAAAACTCTGAATCCCGACAGATTTAACATGCATATCTTCCTGGTTATACTACATGTCTTTAGCGGAATGAGAATTCAAGCACTCGTCTCAACGGAAATAAAGCTGCCATGAGATCGAAGCCATAACCACTCGACTATCTCAGCCCTTTCATCCATAGGGAATTAGATCAGTTAAAAGATTTCTATTCTATCTAATTGAAAGATTTGGCAAAAAACAAAAGACACAAAATTAGTTTTAATCAAAAAGATATATTTTTAAATCAAAATATACAATGCGATTGAAATCATACCTGGATTTTATCAAAAGTTTGTTTTAAGGTAACTTCCTTTCCAATCTTTCTGTGGAAGAAAACAAAAACAGCAATTAGTTAATTAATACTTTTAGAAGTAAATGATTTTAATGTAATTAAAAATTATTAAAAGTTATTCAAAATACTTCCTTATATTTTTCGTTTCAGTCAATGCATTCATTCTTTTGGAATTTATATCCAATTTAAATTTGAACCCCCTTAAATGATTTATTAATTTTTTATTAAACTTATAAGAGACAAATTTAACACTATGATTCGCACGTAGTATATTTTTTTAAGAATATTTAAGTTGTATGTAAAGTTTATAATCGGCTGCTCATCTTGGCAATACTTGAACAGTGAACCACTTTCAAAATTCAACAAAAATATTTAGGAGGAAAAAATATTTAAATTTTTTTATTTAGCACTTTAAAAGTTTTATTATTATTTATTTCAGTATCATCATAATAACTGAGAATAAAATGGATGTTATTGACAGAATTGTGTTAATAAATTAAAGGCAAATACAAAGAGATATTTCGGGTAATAAATTGCTAGAGTTCTTGCAAAGGAATTAATGTTAACTTCCAAAAGAATTTCAGAAGTCGAAGATAGGTTAGCACAAAAGTTTGAAAAGTTGCATAATATTAAAGTAATTCAAATCGAAAGCTTTTTGCCAAACACCTGGAAATTATTTGATTCCATTTTCGGTTTTTCTTTCTGAAATACAGTTTCCATTAAGGGATAATAATTAAACATAACATTGGTGTTACATGGTAAGTTAAATTCGTCCAATAGATTTTTTTTTTCATAAAAAAGGCGACTTACACATATAAAGTCATTCTTAAACTACATTGCAAGCTGTGTTACAGCTAGTGACAGAAAATTTACCGACTTTTCTATTGCCGGCAATGAGGTACAATTTCAAACAAACCCAGTATAACGATAAATTACAGGGAATTCTTTAAGCAATAGATATGAAATAAAAATTCATAATAAAAAAAACATTTCCTCTGATTCTTGTACACTGTAAAAAAAAATTATATGAAATTAAATTGTGATACTCTTATATATGAGTAATTTTTCAAAATTAAAACAAATTTCATTAGTTAACATGCTTTAAAAAATCAGCATGCAAGAAGTATAGATGATCAACCTAATGGTCTTCTGATTGTGATCTAATAGTACAAAACAATCCCGCGGTACAAAACGATCTTTCATATTCTACACTTGGCATAATAATTATTGAAGAATCGTTCACTCTTTGAATATATTTTTTCCGTCTTATATTTTTCTGTTAAAAATACTCTATTTCTTTCATTTATATTTTCAAAGATTTCATTAATATTTTTTGTGCTAAGTGAGGATTATCATATAGTGTATTTGTTTTTATTTTGATAAATAAATTAAACTTCTCTAATGAACGTAATAGCAGATGTCGAAGGAGTTGTGTGTACCGAATTTTCGGAATTTTCAACATTTATCAACATTTATTATTTCTCACTGAACCTGGTTAATCGTAGCATGTGTATGGTAGTGTGTATATGTGCTCAATCCATTCTACGATTTTATATTTGATTGCAGTTTAACTTGTTTTATAAAAACAATAAAATCACGACCTAGCGAATATGTATAAAAAAATGTTTTATAATTAAGTACATAATTTACCGAATTACCGATATGAAAAATGTAGAATTACTGGGAACAAATTGAGGTTAAAATTCTCAATTTATCGGTTACGTCTCCCGTCGACACGCCACCACGAATTTCTGTACCTAATGTTAATCCTATGGAATTACCTACTTTAAGTCTCATATCTAGAATATTTATTTTAACTGCATGGAATAAAGTGCATTTTAAAGAGTATTAAAAAAGGAATGCTTCTGTGGAAATACTTTTTTTTTTTGTCTGATTTTTGTAAGTATTTTTAAATTTTTATTAAAGATCTAAAAACTCGCATCCGGCGCACTAAATTGATCATAAAATTACTTTGAATAATCGGACAAAAAAAGTAATTCCTCAGAATCTTTCCTTTTTTATGCTCTTTCAAATGCATATTTTAAAATTTATTTTGCTGTTTGTAATTTTTTGAGTCAGCAAAAGAGGAGAAATTAAATTAAAAGTCCCGCCCCAATGCGCAAGGATACATGGTAAGACCCCGTTGACAAAGGAGATATACGATCCTTAGAGGGAACTCGGCAGATTTTTTGGAATTTATATAAACCGAGGGGTTTTTCTTTTAAAGCTTTATTTACAGTTGCTTAATATTCGTGTCTAGCTTGCTATACAGATAACTATGTGGTATTTCACAGTGTTTGAAAAGTAAACTTCATATACGATTTCTTAAAAAAAGAAATGTAAATTATTTTTTTCTATGTTTACTGATAAAAAGTTTAGATTTATTTCGATTAAATTAAGTAATCCAGAGTATTCAAGAAGCCAGATACTAATGGATACGTAGAAATACTGCAACATAAGCTATTCACCAAACTTTCCTTAACTAATATCCTGGTTTCCTTTCTGACTTTTTTCGTAAGTTTCCAGCATTTTTCCAATCAAATGAAACGTGAAGATGCAAATTATAAAAACTTTAAAAAGGGAGTGAATAAATATAATCAAGTCGTATAAAAGCGACAGAAAATTGAATTGAGATATAATAATAAGGTTACAGTGGTAGGAAGGGTTATAGTATGATGCACGTGGAAGCCTATTTGTGTGTCTAGTTGATTTGTCGAGATAAGGACCCAATGCTATCTAACTGATTGAATATTTGAAGGATGTACTCGCATCGTATTCCAAGCGTATTCTTTGATATATTATAAAAGTTGTTGGTACTCGCGGATAAAGACTTGGTAGTGGCGGGGAGCATCCTCCTAAAAAGTGGATTAATAAATTCTATTTCGATATATAATTGACTATTTTAGTTTCTTAGTCTGAGCTTGAACTTAAGTTGAAACTTTGATTTTGAGATTAGTGCAACATTTAAGATGTCAGATGAGACGGATAACATCATAATACTAATAACTTAACAATTCTATTTATTTAAATATATTCTAAGTCATAACTGAGAGGTGGTCAATCTCTGACTTGAAGACAAGCAGTCACTCAGTGTTGTATATAACACATCGATCAATAACTCCCGAGTCTAACATTGAAAACAACATTTTTTTTGCAAAATTTTTTTTTATTCATCAACATAACACCTTTTGTTAATCACCTTTTAGGGTGATACAATCGTTCCAACGCTTTTCCAAATTTTTTTTGTTTTTGTTTTTTTGTTTTTTTTTCGCTAGAAATCTTTTTTGTTGCGAGTAAATAGTGGTAAACAGCTTTCTGAATCATCGACTCGTTGCTGTTTTTGTTCCATCGAAAGCAATCGCGGCACCCACTTGGAAAAAACCTTTTTCACTTCACTTCAAAAAACCTTTTTCCTGTTCCGATCGACTTAAAATTTTGACACGTTTCAAGCAAAGGTTAGTACTCTAGAAAGACCTGGTTACTGGTTTACTACGAGCGCCAACTCTGGGTTAGTCTCGGGAGTTATTGATCGATGTGTTAGCAATAAAATAAGTGGATAGTGATTTGCGGGATTTCTTGCCAAATTGTCTCTAACTGTCAGGCTAAATCCGTTAAATTCTGGAAGAGTTGCAGACGTCTTCTCATCGATTTCAAACGTGCTCTCTGGTGTGATATAACAGCCCAAAAACATATTCAGAAAAAGTCCGAAGAAAATTTTTAGTAAGGCATTCCAAAAGCAGATAGGCATGAACTTGTTCTAAGAATGACAGTGGTCGAGCTAGGAACATAAAGGAACAAGAATACAGAACGATTATCTTATCGGCTGTCGTAGCATAGGATGCATCGCTATCAATTAGCGTACGTGCGACCCACCCATCAGTTACCAACAGAACCATTATCAGACGTCTAAGAGAGCAGAATCTACGTTCTAATCAACTATCACACCATTTATTCCTCAACTCTGCACAGCGTCAAATATGATTACATTGGCGCTGGATTTAATTAGCTCGGAACTAAAGGATTGGGAACGAATAGCCTTAAGGAAGGGAGACATCCAGGGCAACTTAGGGATCCTGCTCCTAATTTCGCTTACTGCACAGGCCTAAAACAAAGCGTTATAGTCAGAGGTGTCTCTTGATAGCTGAACTTGATAGGATCGTAGATTCTGCTCTCTTTGGTAACTGGATCCCTTTGCTAGTCAATCGTGAATATGAATATATAGCACAACATACGTAGAGGAAATTGTATTACCTGTTGTGTTGCCGTTTCTTCATTAGTTGCTACCCCAGACTTACTTTCCAACAAGATAATTCTCGACTGTACAAGGCACGCACTGAAATGATTCGACTTTAAGCTTGTCAAATAATTCTAAAACTAGTTAGCTCCCTTAGTCTCTCCCCCGTACAGCTCATTGGGTACCTGGTAAGATGTAGCCTGCCGCCATCCCAGAATGTTCACGATTTAGTCCGACATTTGGGGATTATTTGGCAAGAAATCCCACAGAACACAGTCCGAGAACTTTATTGGTCTATGCCATGCCGAGTGACAGCTTGCATCCGGACTAGTAGTGATTCAACGATTTAGTGATATTCCCTCTCTTTGTAACAACCGAATTCTTGAATAAGACTCTTGTAACAACCACTGATCTCTTAATTTTTAATTAGCTTATTTCTCTAGGAGGCACTACCATCCTCTGTATAAGTTGATTAAATACTAATATCCTTTAGATTCAACTGACTAACTTTGACTGTATGCATTTGCATGTTTACATCTTTCTTTTTTTTCAAAATTCGCTATCAAAATAAAAAGAGCACGCCACGATTTGAGGTAAACAGAATAATAATTAACGCAACAAAAATAGAATGCGAGTTGCCTCTTCGAACTCACTATACTATAAAAACAAACACTTAACTAAATATATTCCAAATTAAATCCGTGATAGCCACAGTGTTATTTCGAGATATTTCTGCACAATCAGAGGAATTGCAATTAAGCTATGTTATAACATTAATTTATCCTCCCGACTTCATCTAAGAATACACAGTTCACTTCCGTTTTCAATATATTTGCATAAACAACTTTTGGAAATGAACGTGGTTTCGCTGGTGGTAGTAAAATCAATAGAATAGAATGAAATCACATTAAACGAATCAATACAATAACAGTGAACCTCTCTAACTATAATAAAATCACTTACCATTCTTATAAAAAAAACACAAATTCTTATTCTGATATAATATTGTTTTGTATACCCAAGTCAAGTAATATTTAATTCAAAAATTCATAATGATCATGTACTATACATCATTATTAATTACATAATTATTTTTCAGTTACTCACATATATTTTTAGAAATACACAGTATATACTTTTTATATTTAACCCTTGAGTTTATATATATATATATTATTGTTTGTTTTTCACAATTTCTGTAAGATGTTGATGAATATTTTTTTTCTAAAAAGAAACATCGCAGTGTTCATTGCTGCTTGAACGAAGATAATAATCTGATCTTCGATTTGTCATACGTAAATTGAAAAAAAAAATATTAAACATGATTTAAGTCTTTGCTCTATTATTTCCTTACATTGCAACACTCACATAAGACAACGTTGATAATATAGAAAATGTATGTATCGTTTACAGAGGAGATTTTTAATGGATCCCATTACACACTACTCAAAACAATTAAAGGATATTTTAAGTCTTATAACATATAAAATAATGGTATAAGCGAAAGTCTTTTGCAGAAAATGGAAGAAGAGAGTCACAAATGCAATTTTTTCTCATTTTCAAACTTCAGAGTATGCAAATTTTGAGTCTGACGTCAAAAAAGACGCTTTAGCGGCAGCGAATGAAATTTGCCTTTCAACTTAACGAAAGACAAAGCGGAAAAGAATGATCGATATTCAATAAGTATATTGTTTCGATGATTGCGATGTCTCAACGAAGACAATTAACCGATTCAGAAACCTGGATAATTGTTGGACGGTTAGAGGGGGGCAAAACACAAGCCGAAATAGTAGAAGCTACTGGAGTTGCACAAAGTATGATTTCCAGAACTTGGAACCGTTTCTTGGAGACTGGAAGTGCAGGCAGAAGACCAGGGACAACGCCCAATGAAGATAGATATTTAACACTAACGGCTCGGAGACACCGAAATATGAATGCCACTCTTCTTCAGCAACACCTTCGCTCGGCTACTGGCACCACAATTTCGAATCAAACTGTACGAAACCGGCTCCACGCTGTAGGACTGTATGTTCGCCGACCAATGACATGTGTTACACTAAGAGCAAGGTACCGTCGCGCCCGTAGGGAGTGACAACTGAGCATGTGAACTGGAGGAGAAATGAATGGCGCAATGTTCTTTTCTCTGACGAGTCCCGTTTTTCTGTTCATCCTGATGATAGGCGTATTTTTATCTGAAGGGAACGTGGCGCTAGAAACAATCCTGAATTCGTGCTTGGAATTTTCAGATTTGGCGGACGGGGAGTGATGGTCTATGCTGGCATCTCCATTGATGGGCGCACAGATCTCTACATCATTCGAAATGGAGCTCTGACCGGTCGCCGATTATAGGGATGAGATCTTAAGACCTATTGTAGTCCCGTTCGCTACAGCAATTGGAGATGACTTCATCTTAATGCACGACAACTGCAGGCCACATCGTGCCAACTTAGTGGGTGATTTCCTTTTCGAATCGTACGAATGGAATGGCCAGCATGTTCTCCGGACATGAACCCAATAGAACACGTTTCGGACATTCTAGGCCGACGAGTTTCTGGCCGCCTACCACCCCCACGAACTCTCCAAGAACTGGAAAGAGCTCTTCTGGAGGAGTGGCATAGAATACCCCAGCTCCTCATAAATAGCCTTACTGACTCCATGCCTCAAAGGTGTTCAGCGTTGCTGGCTGTCCGGGGAAAACATACCCCTACTAAAAACTTTTTTTCTTTTAAGTAAATACCCTTTTTTATTCATTTTTTTTTCGTATGCACATATTGTGTATTTTTTCTTTTCCTTTTGTGTACAAATGCTAAGTAAAATGCATTTTTTTTTCTGCTAAACATGCTTGATTTTTTTTCTTATATAGCCTACCATGTCTGTCGATCATGTATCAATCATATAAACAATTCCCCAGCCGCTTAATCCACCCAAAACCTCAAAATCTTTTAATTGTTTTGAGCAGTGTATTTTGATTCAAAAGATATGTAGACATGGTACCAGAATTTTCAAAACATTTCGTATAAAATAATTATCGCGCATTCATATTTTAAAGTACTTTGTATAATTTGTAAAATAAAGAAGTATTTGGTATACAGAAATAAACTAATAAAATGTTGCAATAAATTGTGCACCAATTTCTATAGATTTAGAAATATTTTCAACATTTCAACTTCAATTGTATTTTTTAAAATTCTTTTGATAATAATCAGATACTTAGAATATGTAAACTTTTTTTACTTTAAATTTCAATTTTTTTAGTGAATTCTTGAAAACATAAAAAACTTTTAAATTTAAGATGATTAAGTAAGTTTTAAATTTAACATGGTCATAATATATTTAAAAGGAGTACCGGAAGGTTTCATCACTATAAGAAATGTAGACTAATTCATTAATTATAACAACACGGGAAATTTAAATTAAAAAAAAAAAAGTTATTTTCGTTGGTTAAATAGTTAGAACAGGGGGAAAAAATACGTTTTATATACGTTTTTTAGAGGAAAAAAACTTTTTATGAATTTTTCTATGATTTTTTTTTATATATACGTTTTTTTAGATTAAAAAAAATTCTTAGACAAGTAAAACATTTTTGAAGAGGAATGAAAATAAAATACGTAAAACTTCGAAAGAACAGATAGCTCAGATAAATATTCTTGCTCTAAAATCATGATTATAAATTTTCTTCAAAATTAGCTTCCAAATGTATGAGAAAAAAATAATTTAAGTTAATATTTTCTTTTTTTTCCCCAGTTTTTTTTTTTTAAATTACGTGCGACAAAAGTACTTTTTATCAGAAAAAATTCATAATCATTTAAGTGAAGAAAACTATATCTACCATAAAAAATATAATTAAATACTAATTTTACTCCACTTAAATCGATAAAAATGAATTAAAGGCTACTTCGGAGCATTACATTAAAAATCAAAATATAATAAATAAAAACTCAATACACATACCCAAGTTTTTTTTGCAGAACATGGTCCATCAATTGTTTGATCTCTATAAGTAAATCCTGAAAATATACAATATAATTTGATGGGAATTTTAAAAACATATTGCATCTTAATTTATTAATAATCTCAAAGTTACAAAGCAAATAAACAAATAAACGATATGTAGCGATAAACCACAAATTGTGTAATTGTAACGCTATTTCATTGATCAATGCTGAAAAAAGTTGTCTGACATCAATAAAAAAAAATAGTCAAAAATATTTTCCGAAAATTGCTATTTAAAAATATTACAAAGACAGCATGCATATTCTCATAAACTATTTTCAAAGTCAAATATTTTCCTTATTGACAACATGGACGTATTTTGGCTGGGTCTTCCAATGGCGTAACTGAGGGGAGGAAGAGAGAATATAAAGGGTACATCTGTCCCTGAGCGCATCATCCAGGGGTGCCAAACTGATATATCGAAATTTTAAAATGAAATATTTTTCATTCTTAAACCATGAAAAGGTAAATAATAAACTTCGCATACTCAGTTCCTCACTCCCTCAATATGAAGATATATTTTTCCTATGATTTCTATCTATTCCTGATCCTACCAGAAATCCTTCCACTGCACAGGAAAGATTGTTAGCATTGGCTTTGCTGAGTGTAGAAGGGAAGGTTGTCCACAGCATACAGTTTGAAGAATTAATCAATAAATTTGCAAAAACAAAGGCTGGGAGAATTTCTTTTTGAAGTTTAATAATTGCATTTAAAACATTGTGTGTGTGAACATCAAATTAACTTTTTTTACTTTCTGCTAACTCCATTTTTTGGTCATTATATTATTATATCCAAAGTACTGTCTTAAGTTTTCGCAATATTATATTTGAATACTGATTTAGGATAATGATATTTTCAAACTACCATTGTTGTCTTGACTACTTTACTTCGTTTCATCTCTTTATAAATTTAAAAAAACCTTGACAATGTACGAAAATATACGCATAAAAAAGAGATTAAAACATTTAAAACTTTTTAAAATAAAAAGTATGAAATGTTTTTCTTAATATATATATATATATATATATATATATATATATATATATATATA
>BMAW01017421.1:439672-483959 GCA_019974015.1 Nephila pilipes
CATAGCATTCTCGCAAACAGGAAGGGACGCGAAATCTTCAGTTGAAAGCTCTAGCTACTCCACTGGGCTTTTCATCCAAATAAAAATGTTTTAAATGAAAGCTGCCTTTAACTACAAAGATGTCACAAAAGGGTGCGTAGAATATCGAGAGACATCTTTCAGAGGGATGAAACCCAAATGTCTATTTGCAATTTTGTGTCATAATAAAAAATAAAAAAAAAAAAAAAAATAGGTAGAAATTTATAGGAAACAATCTGTGTAATCATGTATAAAAGCACGTTTATTTAAACTAGAAATTTTCATAGTTATATCCCTTTTTTTGTGCTTGTATTTGATTACATACAATAATGAAACGTAGTTTTAGGTAACTTCTCTTAATCTCTTATTTTGCAGCATAAACGTGGAAATGTACTTAGGAGTCGAAGAAAGGATTTTATTAGTTACACTGCAAAGAAGCAGGAGGTTAATAAACCAGTATTTGATCATCGATGAAATAAAGCTCAATGTTGTTGAAACAAGAATTACAATTGTCAATAGAAGATGTGGTAAATAGCGTAGCTAGAGGCTATCTACGATATTCGTATATTCCCAAAACTTTCAGGAAGAGCTACAATCCAAAGCCTTTCACTTCGTACGAATCAAAAAATAGTGTATGATCAAATAATAGAGATTAATGGGAAATAAGTAATAAAAAGAGTTATACTTGAAATAAATTATGATAACACAGAACATTATTTATATATATATATAGTTGTTATTATATAATTTATATATATACATACTAGATTTGTTCCACGGGAGCTAATTAGTTATAATAGTATAATAATATTTTCAGGAAAAAAAGTGTATGAAGAATTAATATTTTTCATCAAAAATTTTAGACAAGAAATAGAACGACCTATTTTCATATAATTCTTTAGAATAGTTTTTTAAAAAAGTAACAAAAAGTTATAAGATAGTTATAGAGATCGATTGATATATATTACTTTTGTTTTCTGATAAGCGGCAAGAGAGAGAGAAAAAATTTGGTGGGTACAATACTATGCAAGCAAATTTCAAACAAAATAAAGGCCACAGTAGCCTGGCGGTCATGGTCGTGAACTTTTGGCCGGTGTTTTGCCCAGTCGTGTGTTCGAGTCCTGATGCTATTAAAGACCTATCGTGTAGCAGGGCTAACGCATGCTAAATCAGTCGAAGCTCAAAATTCTCCTGTTGACACGGAGCGAAAGTTTGGAAAAGGAGGTGCCAGCTCAGATATAGTCCGTATCAACAGACCGGGGTTCAAAATTACGAGGTCTGTCACCAAAAGCCTTTGTGTTACTTCTGAGACGTTAATAAACAATCAATAAATCAAACAAAAAAATTAAATAAGAGCAACATTTTTGTGTCGATTACTGCCAATTTTCTTACTTTAATAGGCAGGTGTGTTACTTCTAAGTGACTTACTTTGTGTTACTTCTAAGTGAGACTTTGAAGTAACTTTGTGGTAACTTTACTTTGAAGTAACTTTACTTTGTGTTACTTCTAAGTTTGTGTTACTTCTTACTTTGTGTTACTTCTAAGTGAGACGTTAATAAACAATCAATAAATCAAACAAAAAATTAAATAAGAGCAACATTTTTGTGTCGATTACTGCCAATTTTCTTACTTTAATAGGCAGGGTAGCAGTTTAAGTTGCAGTTCAAATTGTGAAAGTTTTTAGAATAGTGCTGCATATATGTATTTACTTTTGTGCATCTACTACAATAGAGTGCCCTTAAATCATAAAATAAGACTAAAATTTTCGATAAAAAGTTTAAACCAAACTAATTGTTTTGAGTAATGCTTTTAAAATTTTTACACATATTTACAGTTATATCATCAACGTACAGGGTGGTTATAATTAAAGTGATCCTATTTTAACCCTTATAGAACCCTTTCTGCCAATCAGATTTTGATGAAACTAGGTATATGCGTTACATGGAACAAGGGGGAAATATTTCTTTACTAAAATAGTTCAAATTTTTACCACCAGATGGTGCTTTTCAAAAATTCTTTATGCAAATCAGTCAAACATATAAAGAGGCAGTCAGAGCCAGAAAATCGTTCTGCGTGCCTTTGTCATCGTTAATCATGCCCTTACAGAAGAAAGATCGAGCTTTACTGGTAAAATTGATTTATCAGAACGGCAGTAATAGCTTAGCTGCACTGCGTGAATATCATTGTTTAAAGGGATTGCGAAAAGGGCCCATGTTTAAGAATGGTTTGAAGATGATAATGAAATTTGAAGAGACTGTAGACTTGGGTGTACTGCCAGAAAGAGGGCGGAAACCGATTGTGAATGAAACTATCGAAAAAGTCACTACTATTGTAGTTGAAAGAGCCTCCAGTTCCAGCATTTCTTCAGCAAGTGTTCGATCGGTGTCACGAGAGTTGGCGATTCCGTGGTCGACAGTACGGAAAATTCTGCGATTCATTTTAAAATGGTATCCGTATAAGATCCACGTAGTGCAAATGCTGCAACCTCAAAACAGCCAAACACGCTCTGATTTTGCCTGCCGATTTTTGGCGAGAACGGAATAACCCGTGGCCTTGGAAAATTCTACGGAGGCACACTTTCCTTTAGATTGAGTTGTGAATAATCAAAATTGCTGCATATGGGCTGCTTCACCTCCCAATGTAATGCAAAATAGAGCAACTCACCACGTTACGCGCTAATTTAAAGAACTTGCTTCAAGCTAACTTTGGGGAGAATCGTGTAATATCCAGAGCTTTTCCGGATGCCTGGTCTCCCAGTTCACCCGACTTAAATCCCTATGATTTCTGGTTGTGAGGATTCCTAAAAGACCGTGTTTGTGGAGGAGGAATTAGAACTTTACCTGAGTTGAAAGCTAGCATTATACACCATGTTACTGGAATCCCTCGAAAGTTTCTTCTCGTTACCATTGAATATGCTATAATGCGCTTTCAACACGTAATTTATGTCAATTAAGCATATTCCGTAATTGAATAAATTTTAATGATTCTGACAGATTTTTTTGTCCTTCAGGCTCCACAATTCCCTCTGGTAGGGTAGTCAAAACTTGAACTATATTGCAGAAATTGCTTCCACATGGTTCCTTTAACATATATGCCAAATTTTATTAAAATTAAGTAAGTAGAACGGGTTCTAGAGGGGTCTGAATAGGATCACTTTAATTATAACCACCCTATATATATAAGAAAAAGTATACGGTTTTGTTGTAATTCCTAAGTCTTGCAAACGGCGCTGATGCTGTGTCACCAGTGAGCATTTAGTCCCACAGTAGAAAAGTTAATGAAATAATTAGTTGATAACCACAGCGTGAACTATATGTGACGTGGAACGACGATAATGATTCATTTTTTTATAAGTGTGGCATTTAAAAACAACGTGAGGGGATATTGGTCACGGGCCTCGTAATTTTGAACCTCGCTCAAGTGATGAAGATAACATCTGAACTCGCACCAGCATCTCCAAAAGTCCACACCAAGACACTGGAAGGTTTTCGAGCCTTGACCGATTTAATAAACATTAACCTCGTTACAAGGCAGATCCTGATGGTAATCATCGCATTTCTCTTTGTAAATATTTTATTTGTGTACTATCTAATTTAAGTCTTTGTACATGTCTAAATGAAGTAGACTTTCTCAAGAACCTCGGCTAAAAAAATTCACTCTCCCTCGGTTCGAGTTCTACATTATATACATCCTCTTATGTAATATTTCCTATTCTCACAGATCCATGTATCGGATCCTGAGACGTAAGTTCTAAGAAAGCGTATAATTACAAGTTTGAAGTTTATTAAATTTTTTGGAACTTCATAAGAAATTATTTTCCCGTACAAATAAACACAATAAATACTACTTGTTAGAGACAGTTTCAATGCACATTTAAAAAAAAAAAAAAAAAAAAACAGAACAATGACTGTATAAAAAGTGCCTTTAAAAGTCTTCGAATTACGATATTATGTTAAAATAGTACAACAGAAAGAGACTGATGAGGTAAGGACTAAAATAATATAAGACATTAATCCTCCAAGCGTTTTACTTTTTTGAGTAAAGCTATTTCTAAAGCGGTCTACTTAAGCACAGCTAACGGTCGCGAAAAGTTTTCTCTTATCTTTCATCACATCTTCGAAAAGCTTCCTTCCTTCTTTTAAGACGCGGTTGGTCGGCAAAATCCCTGATCGTTGATTTAAATTGTTGATGCTCATCTCAGTGGACTGTAGAACTCTCACAAAAAATCATCAGAATTGTAGTGCTTTTAACTATTAATTACGAACTCTGAAAGCCGCTACAATTTCTCACTTCTGCACTCGGCGGCAACTCAGAACACACTCCAAAACACAGACTCTTTGTTTACAGGTGGCGCTGATACATTAGCGCTTGTGGTTTTGTACTGAACAATCCCCATGGAGAGGACATTTTTACTACAGAGGGCAGTATCTTTATCTCTTTGACGAAATTGGGTGACTACTCGTTGACAATAGTTGAGTGGCCTAAGGAGAATCTTGTGGGAATGGCCATTTCTTCGCTTAGAGTTCAGACGTCCACTTGAAAATTGTTCACCCGATCCAATGAATCTCAGTAATGCTACAAACTAATAAAGGATTAAAAAAAAAAAAAAAAAAAAAAACTTTAAAAAATTAGAGTGTTATATGTTGAAAAATGTTTGTTTACTTCAAACAAAAGAAATTTCTTTTTTTGGTCATTTTTAAAAACTTAAAAGAAAAAACTATTTTGATTTTGGTATCACGATTTGAGCCAGGAAATAGCACCCTATATTCGTTGTTAAATATAAGACCAAGAAAACACAAGCACATTTGCATGTTTTTAAAAAAAAATGCTTAGTACATTGTCATTTTCTATTGACTCATACAGTGATTTTATCCATGTCATGCTTAGCGTTTATTCACGGCTGTGATTAGTGATATTGTAAGGTGAACAACTTTTTTTTTTTTTTACAAAAAGAGTACCAATGGTATCTCATTATATACTATAATTAGATTTCTGAAATAAGAAAAAAAGCGTTCTCCAATCAATTACATTTTTACTTTAAAATAACATAAAGAGTGATTTTCATAATTTTCTGTTGAATGAATTTTTTCGGTGTAGGTCTAAATTTTCTTTGCATAGTTCACTCACTTCAGAACAGCTTAAACTAAGTGAAAATTCCCTCTTTACATTAGCATTTGTGCCAGGGCAACATAGTGCACATTCAAACAGTAGCTCTAAATTTTAATGGGGATATATTCCTTTTCAAAAAAAAAAAAAAAAAAAATTTCTAACCACCTACAATCCAATTTTAATTTTTCATCTTTCCTTTTCTTAGAGTGTTTTATACTTTAAATACATATTCATATTTATCTTTAAGCGAAAAATCGTCTAACTACATCTTTCAATTCAGTCAATAAAAATTCGACTGTGATAGAAACTTCATCCTATTTTACTTTCTCTTTTAAAACAGTACACTTAAAACAATTTAGTTCAGTGAAGTTGACCAGCAGTTACTCAATGTATTTATAACGAATTTTGCTTAGAATTTTAACTTTTAGAAATGTATCCTTAATCCAAACATAGAACCCTAAAAAATTGTAAGTTTATTTTTAAGTATCAACGGTACGAATTCATTGTCATATACCCTTCTATATTGCAAAAAAAAAAAAAAAAAAAACTCTCAAATTTTACCATATTTAATTTTTGGTTAGTTGTATAGAAAAATGGTGTCTGGTTGTGGAGAAAACAGACCATAAGTTTCGATGTATTGTTTTGAAATAATGTTTTCGCAAATGTAGGGTATATTTCCAAATTTAAATAATATGACAGATGCATGTCATATAATTGCAAAATCCGCTTAATTGACGATAAAGAAGTTTGAATTTAAAATGATAAGGTCATTTACACTTAATTTTAACAATATCTGAATGCATATAATTATTACTTTATTACGTTGACGCTTTATTTAATATTAGGTATAATATAACGAACAAAGTTCGAACTGAATTTTATAATAAATATTTCAAAAACTTTTGTAAATATGCTCATATTTTCTTGCGTACCAAATTTTTAGCATCTCAGCTTTCCTTCCTCGTAAAAATTTTCTTGTATTCACCAAAGTTTTCAGTATGTCTTGTTAATAACATGCTGAGTTTTCAACTGAATTGTACAAGACTTAAGGAATATATCGAAATTTGCTAGCGATGCACAATATTAAAATTTTAATTTAATATTTTAAATATTTATAGAATTCTAGTATTTATAGTAAATAATTTTTAACTGCATATGCGCGATACATAAATATTTTTTTCGTCAATTCAGATATAGATCTTCAGGGCAGTTTATATAAATTCCTAGTTTTGGTTGAGATTACGAAAAATGTCCGGATTTGAATTACTTGTACTTCAGTTATCCTCCAACAGAAAAAAAATCATGAGAGATTTTACACAAATGGATATTTTTTAAATTTGAATCTTCAAATAATTAGTAACCAAAAGTATCTGTACAAATGTACAGCTGACACTTATGCATATGAACAAACATAAATGTGTGCAGACGCTTTTAATTGCTGATTATTCGAAAAATCAAGTTTGAAAAATATTAAATCTGAGAGAAAACCTTCATTCATCTTCTCTTTGATGGAAACTGCAGTTTAGCCGCTTAAAATTCAAATGTATTTCGAAACTTAACATTACAAAACTAGGGATCGTATGTCAGCTGTTCTGAATACTTGGCATTAAAATTACGAAAAAAAAAAAAAATAGATTTAAAAGTTTTTTTTGTTTTTGTTGTTATTTATGTCAATGCATAAGAAATTTTTATAAGTAATGTAATACAGATGCTTAAAAATTATTCATTTGTAATAATTGAAAAGCTTAAAGCGTTTCTGACTTTGACGCTTTCATTTTCTTAAATTTTTTTTATTAATCTTTGATACCTTATAATGAAATAATAATTATTTTAGAAACTGAAAGTAGTGGTCAAAGTAACACAAATGAAACTCAGAATAAATTCATTGTTTTCATACAATCTCTTTGAATTTAAACAGATATTTTATAGATATATATTTAGCGATATTTTTAGAGATTTACAGATACGTTATAAAAACTTAATTCTATTTGATAATTTTAATGTGAGGGGGGAAAAGGTGAGTTTTTAGCAAGCAAAGAAAAGACAGAAAAAGTAATTTGTCCAACAAGATAAAATAGCAGGTTTCCCTCTCCACCCAAATTTGTTAAAACTTCAAATCAATATTAATTAATTAATGTGAATAAAATCTATTTTATTTATGTGATGGAACTTCAAAACGGTTTTTGGATTGATATAAATAAAATGGTTATATCGCGAAAGTTTAATCAAAGAATGTATTTAATTCAAACTCAATTAAATCTCAAATCAAGCTGACATACAGACACTTGCACTTTTAGATGGGGACTAAAGAAAAATCTTACCCTCCCCCTCTTGAACGAATGTCTCAATGGAAAATGTCTCAAACTTAAGGGCAAGAGTGGGAGTCCCTAATGAGCCATAAAATTTCCTGCAAAAGTTCATTGTGTGTCCGCAACCTCCCCAATTATTTATCAAGATGTTAAACCTTTAAAAGGAGGGGGGAGGAATTTTGAAAAAACACGTCTCAAACGAACTTGAAGTAATCCTGTAAAGGCGAAAAAATACGGCTTTACCACTTTCGGCGAGTTCACAGCCTCATGGAAAAATACGTTTGGAATACTTTTAAAGTATCTCGAACGGGACGGAAAAATCCGCGTATAACGCTCAGTGGGTTAATTAAAATAAAAACACGAGAACACATTTTAACATAAAAATAATATAAAATACTTGTACATTCAAGAAAGAATTAAATTATAGTGTAAAAATGCATTGAAACATACTTTAACTCTTGCCACGAAAACTTCATTTGACTCTTTTGACTTCTTAAATATACCCCAATCCAGCCTGTTCCTTTGCACTGCTCTTGTAGGGGGTGAATAATGTTGTGCCACGGAATGATCTGCCATACGGGGTACGGAATTTGAAGCATATACTTTTCTTACAATCTAAAATAAAAAAGAAAATACATCAAAAACGATTTGCATTGAGCCAAAAAAAAAAAAATTTTTTTTTCACATAATAATTGTTTCGGTAACAAAAAGACATACGCATATTCTCTCGCTGTCTTTCTTTCACACTCACATGCACTAACACAACTTCCTGTAGCCGACTATGCAGTTCTGAAAAGGGCTTACATGATACTATTATTCTTATAAGCTCTAATTCTCCAAATACTGAATTCCAAACCATATATTTTATCTGAAAACCCAATAAAAATAAGTTCTTTTTTCTTTTATTCACAAATAAATTTGTAAGTGAATAAAACTAGCTTGATACCGAATCATTTTTTTTTTTATTTATTTAGTGCCATAAGTAAAATCTTGTCACATTTTTAAGATAAAATACTGATTCTTCTCAGTTCTGGCAATTTTGTTGTTAATTTTTTTTTTTTTTTTCAAAAAATAAAATTTTCAATACAATGAATTGAATCTTATTAATATTGAATAAATAATAAAATTGAAATAATGTGTTCTTCATTAAACGCAGATAATCGAACATTCATTTAATAGATTACCGACCCCAGCCAATTTTGCGAATTCGAGAAATTCCCACTGTGTTCATACTTTCTCACTTGCTAGTACCTTTATAACTAGTAAAATGAGCTATTCGAAGGTGATATGCACAGTTGTAAACTTGTTACTCTTCGGAATTTTCTGTAATAATCGTGTAACAGTCGAACGCTTAGTGATAATGTGAAGGAGTTTGCGACGTCCCATCAAAATAAATATTGAAGATATTTTGAATATTGAAAAACCCACAGAAAAGACATGACTAAAAGTGTGGCGAACAAATGCAGAATTTGTACTCTCTGTCCATCTAAGGAACGTAGAATGACTAAGTAAGTATGCAACTATTGCAATAAGTGTATTTGAGGAGAGCACACTTTAACATCAAATTCAAACGCTAACTCTTACCACTTATCTATGCTTCAATTAAACTTTCTAATGTTTTTTAAATCTACGCTACCTTGTTTGAAATAAATAAGGGAAGCATAAAAAATATACTTGTTTTTAATTTGTAGTCTATGAATCTAGTGATTAATTACAGAGTAACACTCATTTAAGTGTAATTATCTTAGGTTAAAATTGAAACATGATTCTCTCTAACTAACTATTTTAGCGTACTTTCTCTACATGCCACTTATTTAGCCAGTTTTTTTTCCTTTAAAAATTATTTTGTGGCTATTAATGTATCTCAATAAAACATTTCCTTATTTAATTCAAGCTAAATGTAGCTTTCCAGAAAATTCTGAAACACATGAAAACTACAAAGAGTTAAATATCTTACATAGCTGCATATCTTTTTGTTTCTTTCTTTTTATAAAAGCACAAAAATAACGTTAAAATAGTAGACTCATAAAACTAAATTTAACGCTTATAATCATTAAAATTTAGATGAAGCAATCAATCAAATTATTATTATTATTATTTTGATGATGAAGTTGGTAACAGCTTAATTTTTGTTGAATATTTTTATATTTATAAAAATAAGGCTTGTTTTAAATGAATGGCTACTTTTTTTTATTGTTAAAATCGTATCAAGAAGCAAGATGGGGCTATAAGCGACGGACTTCGTAATTTTGAGCCTCGATCAAGAAACGAGGGTGACACCTGAGCCGTCACTTGCTTCTCAAAACTTTCACAGCACATCACAGGAGGATTTGACAGATTTGTGACGTCATTCCTTCTTTATTTAATTCAACCAACATCTTTCAGTTTAATTAAACAGTCAATTATTACTAGACTCCAACTGAAGATACTCAAGAGGAAAACAAAACCCTTTATTAACAACTTAAGAGTAAATAAGATCGCTCTCTCTCTAATCCCTCTCAACTCGTCAGTCCTAGATTATAATTTAATAATAAAGTCTTAGCTTACCAAACCACTTGTTCTGATTCAAAGAATTCACGCCAACAGAAGATTCATATCTTTGTGCTCAGACTATAAGAGTCTCTTCAATCCAGAAGATTTATAATGATGTTTTAATCCAATTTACTAATATCTATCGGCCTATCGTTTTCCTCTATCTCTCATCTCTTTTCATTCGTTGCTATTTCACAATCTCTAATTCAATTCATTGCATTTATTATCTTAATCTATTCCACCTAATAGCATTTCATTTTGATTGGGAAGAAATTGCAATTTTTTGCAATTCAAATTACCAAAAAGTCCCCGAGGTTAATGAAGAAAAATTAGCGAATATCCCAAAGTCACAGATTTAACATGCATCATCCCCGCTACACGGAGGATCTTAAATGGAATCAGGACTCGAGTTCACGATTCAAAGGGAAAAACGCCAGCCGAGAGCTTGATGCCCCGACCATTAGGCTACCACAGCTATTTATTTTAAATGAAGCAAATGTTATTTTAATAAAAAAAAAATCCATTGAGAGTTTTCCCTTTTATTATTTCATATGAGAAAATATTTCACATCTATAATTTTATTTACATTTCAGAAGTCATACATACTGCCTCATTCATAAAACTTTTCACCTTTTTTTTAATTCATAAAATATATCATCCCACAAGGATACCTTTGTTGACCGTACAGAACAGGGAACAAAAATCAGTATAGGCAAGGGAATGACGCACAGTGGGACGAAAAGGGCATTTTTTTTTTTTGGATATTTTCAAAGGAAAAAAAATCATCTCAATGAGCTCATATCATCGTCTTATAGACTATTGTGTATAAGAAAATGTAGGGATAAATATGGTGTATTAGCGCTACCCTCCGTGGTTGCGGCAAATTTACCTTAAATTGAGATCGTGAGGACTGATTTTTCATAAAATCATACACCGGTGCGCAAAAATTAAGTACGAAGTCGAAAAATTAGCATTTCAGCGGAATGAAGAGGCAGATTAACTAGGATGAGGTACGGTAGTACATACGCAGATATGCAGCTAGACATAATGCGGGAGTATCTGAGAGGGATAAAGCAAGCCGGTGGCGTAAGCGCAGAATTTCTAAGGAGGCGACTGCACTGCGTATATCAGTTTAAGCGACATCGAGTTGTTGCCTCAGTGTGAAATGTCGAACAATCAATATGTTAGGCGACATCTGGATGATTTTACCCGAGGTCGAATCAACGGAAAGATAGAGGAATGTTGAAGTGTAACAAGTGTGGCTGTAGAGTTCGAGATAGCTCATATTGAAGGTTTACATGGAGCTCCTAGCCCGAATTGGGCCCTAATCTCCCGTCATGAGTTGAACCTGAATAATTATTTCCAATACTCTTCTTTAAAAATTGATGTTTGCATAGAATGAAATTAGAATGATAAATAATAAGTAAATGATGATAAATAAATAACATTGAAGTTTAAAATTTACTGAGATTAAATTATATAAATTAAAAGTATATAGCTTAAGTCGAGATAGCTCACACCATCGTTTCACGACTTTGGAGTTAATTTCAAACTGCAGGAGCAGCTGTCCGATGGTTTAGCAGTGGTCGCCCACGATCAAGCATGTCAGCGGAAGACCGGAATAATGCCCTACGGAACAGAAGGCACAGGCGGCAGACAGCGGGAGAAATTGCTAAGCATACAGTACAGGTGATTGGATGAAGGTGAAGGATATCACTTTTTACCGTCGCCAAGAGAGGTGGTTTGTTTGCACGACGACCTGTACTGTGAGTGCCTTTAACGCCTGTTCATCTGAGAAGGCGTTTTCTGTGGTGCCTACAACACCATAATTGGATAGATAATCGATTGGGTCGTGCACTCTTTACGGATACGAGCACGTGTTGTATGAGTAGCGATTCTGGAAGCTTACACATCTGGGGAGAGCGGGGAATCCGCAATAACCCTCTCCAACATCATCGAAAATGTCCGGTTTGGAGGTCGCGGTATTCTCGTTTGGGGATGCATCATGTTTGGTTGCCGAGCCGACCTTCACATCTTAGAAGGAGGCTAAGTTACTGGGGCTCAATATTGTAACGAGATTCTTGTTCAGTATGTGCGTCTTTTTTAGAGGCGCTATGGGTCCACAGTTCCTTTTCATGGACGACAATGAGCCAGCTCATTGTCAGTAGCTGTCGAAAAGCTATTGGACAAGGAGGAATTAAACGCATTGATTGGCTGGTAAGATCTCCGGATCTAAATAACATAGAGCATGTATGGGACTCTCTAGAGAGACACGCTTGGGAGCAAGCACGTAGCTTACCACCAGTAACGTTTTCGGAGCTCCTATTAGCGGTTCAAGACGAATGGGCAGTAATGCTCAACAACTCATTGACAATCTCATAATCAGCATGGCCATACAATATGAAACCTGCATAGCAGTCAGGGAAAATCATATTCCCTACTAAGCGCTGGTTGTTTCTAGCTGGATACCTGTCACATGGATGTTTCGGCTTTCAGTCACATTGTGCTCCCTGCTACTTTTTCAATAAAGTTCCTTTTTATCCTTTTGATTTCTTTTTTGGTAAGTTTTGCTGACATTACTCATGTTCTTACTTCTTGGGGATTTATGATATTATTTAAGTTGATTTGGAAAGCTTTTATACAGCATTATATTGAGAAAACCATCTCTTTCTTTAGTTTTGCGCATTAGTGTATCTTCTCAGTTTAATTGTTGAAGTTTATAACATCTAGGTATTTTTCGTACGTATGGGAGGATTACAAAAAAGTTTAGAGTTGTTCCAAAAAAGGAGAACTTCAAAGGAGTTCACCATAGATATTTTGAGTGAGAGAAATAAATAAAAATTTTAACCACAACTACGTCCGACTCTGCAAGCAACTCATGTTTAAGGATAGCAACATGGGATGAAAAATCTTTATTATATGAAACCATGAGGAAAAGATTTTTTTTTTTTTGTTGTTGTTGCTAGAACAATAAATTTTTTAAAGATATATTTAATTTAATTATTCGTTGTTTGCTTTAATTTCAATATTCGAAAAGAAAATATCACCAATAACTTTAATAATTTATTGTCTACTTTAATATTTTATAATATGTGTGAAAAGTATATCATCCATAACTTTAATAATTCACTGTCTGTTTTAATATTTATTCATTTGCCTTCATACATTTTACTGTAAAAATTGACATCATTTTTAAACTGTAGAATGTTTTTCTTAAAATTCATTTGCAGATTGTGTACTTTATAAAAATCTGTGCGTTGAGCCTGTCTATAATGTATTTAAATTTAATATTTATCGAATATAGTTTTGTATTTAACGCTTCAGAATAATATTAAACTAATCAGTTCCTTATATTGTGATTTTTTTTTTCGTGACATCGGAGTGAAGATTGAATGATTAATTCCTTTGAAACTCAATTATCATTAAATTGAATAACCGATGTATTCTAGTTGCATTTGAACAACTAGCTTGTCGGGTGAAAATTGAACCAAACGTAGTGTTTTTTTCCGTACTCGGTCCTCATCAGTTTTTTTTTTTTTTTCTCTTAACAGTAAAAGTAGTAATGTTTGGACAAACCATGAATTATTTTATTTATTAATGTCGACAGCAGCCCACAAAATTATCGAATTCTAAAGAGGAAATTTTGCTCACTGGATGGGTAAATAATAATTACAAAAATAATTTTTTGTAAAAACGTGTGTTGGCTCAAAAATAGTTTTGATTATTCCAAAGGATTTCTTCAATCTTCTATCGAAATCGATGTTACGCACAAGCTTTTCGGTGAACTTTCTGAAAGGCACAAAATACGTTGAGTGGAAGTGGTTGGTATTCAGACAACGAAATACTTTTTGCTACGAAAATAAATTTGAGGCTAGTAGGTCAAAATATCAAGACCAAAATCGTTAACAAAAAACAGGACAATTCAGAATACTCGGAGGTGTAAAAAATTGTGCGCTGTCGATAAGAAATCTCAGTGATTTCCTTCTCAGATGAGGGTGGACTTGCCTTGAACACATCTTTCAATTTGTCCAAATCACAGCATTTTATTTTAAGAAATACCACTTTGAAAGCAGGATTGAAAATCTTTTCATCTTATTATGAGCTCGGTGAAGTCAAGAAGAAATGTTATCCTGACGAATGTGAGGTAACTGAGTTGGGAGAGCAAAAATTCCTCTTCAAGCTCTCCTGAATCATTCCGCGTCGAAAATTTTGTCCGAAGTCCAAATGAATGAGAGGTTAAAAAAAGAGAGAAAAACCTGAACCTTATTTCAAAATGGGTACTCAATGGGTCCTCTAGCCAGAGTGTGTACAAACAAACTTTTTTTTTTATCGAACAGTGACACGAATACGGATGACACAATATTTTACTTGACTCCGGTAGTTCCTATCAGACTAATCTGATAGTTCCAATCAGATTAATTGACACAGACGGTTATTCAATTGTTTAGGAAGACCTAAGAAGCTCGGCAATCCATATTTGTAGGCCTGTGAAATTTGGGTGCAGCAAAGAAACTGCAGAAATCATCAAAACAGGAAAAAGAGGAATGGAATAAGATATTACGTCGATATTCCCTCCACAGAGTAATCAAATAAAGACAGAACATGAACTTCATATGATGATGGTCAATGACAAAAAAATAAATGCTTTGACTGGCATAAGTTCTTCCGTGTATTGCTATGTGTATGGTACAACGATAACAATAATGAACTACTTGAAGTGAATTCACGAAATAACTCTTATTATAAAGCATTACAAGTTTGGCATATCTCCTCCCAACACCAAAATCAAATTTCTTGAATGCTTATTGCATATTTCTTATAAGCTGGGCTTCAAAAAGTAGTCAGAAAACACAAATTTGCTCAAGAACCAACAAAAAGAAAGAAAAATGAAAGTAGAAAAACAATTTAAAGATGAGCTGGAACTACATGTTAATCGGGTAAAGCAAGGTGCTGGAACTTGTAGCAATGACAATATAACACAGATATTCTTCGACGATCCCATAACTATAGCAAAAATCGCTGGGCTTCATAAAAAGATCATCAAAAGATTCATAGTTGTATTGCAAGCAATTTCATCTGAGATAAGCTAGCTTGCCCCCGAAAGTTCAGATAATTCGCCCAAAAAACCACTGTGATTTATATCAAGCTCTGCGGGAAGTATCACATGCCATCAACTGTACATAAGAGGTTGATCCATGGTTAGAAAATAATCGAACCTTTATTCTTCCAAAATGAAAATTCTCAGAAGAGGTCCAAGAAGCTCTTAACAAAGTTTTTTGCCAATGCAGATAGTTCAGAACCATGAAAATGTTATGAAAATCTACAAATGAGGATACCATCTCCTGAATGTGTAGCTGAAAAGGGTGAATCTACAGTAGATTTGGCGGGAAGATGTCATGAGGTAGAACAATACGATTTTTAATGGACTATGCTGATAACCTTGATTTCTTAGAAGGAATGAGCCCTGTGACGGAAATCAACCACAGGTACTTTATTTTACGAATTTTATTGTTTTATATTATTATTATTTGCTATTTTGAGTATTGATTAATTATTTAAAGTATTTTAATGTCATTTGTATTGTTGTGTTTCATATAATTTACTCTGTATTAACACAAAATATATTTTTTCCCCATTTTAATATTTTAACGGATTCTATCTTTTAGTACCTGCGACTTTGTTTGCTTTGAAATATTACAAATCTTTTAGTTTATGAAAGTGTATCTAAAGTTAAAATTGTGATACCATTTTTTAGTTTTGTTTATTCTATTTTTGATGAAGTTATAGATTTTAAAAATCCCCTCTTATCCCATCTTTATCTCATAAAATCAATTTGCTAGGTAAAATACAGCTATCTATGTCAAGTGGTATGAGGTGGACCGTAATGAAAAAGTCAAATAACGATTTTAAATATTAGTATAGATATGTATTTAAATCTTAAAAAATTCAAGTATACGCAAATTTCACTCATCCTAGCAAAATACCGAAAGAAAAATTATAGAAAAATGTCTCAATACTCCCATATGACTATATTATATCAATATAACAAGTGCGAGTTTTCAAATACCTGTTTAGGTTAGGTACATAAGTGTAATTTCATATAAAAATAAATAAAATTAAATAGATTTATTCTAAGAATTCTAGTTTCTTTCGCTTTTCTCATTTTGTCAAACGGATATCAAAATTCGACACAGCACAAAAAATATATACAGAATAACGTCCTCATCAAAGTTTTAATAGGGGAATAAGTAAATGAAAAAGCAATGTCCAGTAAATCATTTCCTTCGTCCCATTGTGCGTCGTTACTGTACCCAAGCCATTAAGAAAAATGTTATATATATATATATATATATATATGTGTGTGTGTGTGTGTGTAATTCAGTTACTGAGATACAGCATCACACTGAATTTGTGGAAAGTAAAATTTAGTTAATACTAGCTTTGAGAAAGTATGGGATAGTATTTACTATACTGTGCAAATTAATTGGGATAAGCAACTTTTTTGGTTGATGTGTCTGAAATCACTTCAAACCGATAATATCTGCTTAGACTGAATGTGAACCACCTCAAACCGGATTTATATGCTTAAAGTGGATGTGACTGATCGACCTAACTGGTTTTAGTGTAGAAGTACTAACCTATTCTTTAATTGTGAGCCTTTGAGTGAAGCAGTTAGTTGATAGTGTTCGCTCCTTTTTTTTTTCCTTCGTGTTTTCAGAAAGGGATATAATTCCAAGGAAGCGTGCTAAAATTATAGATCTTAAAGATCACACTTCTATGACAGTAGAAAACTAGTTTTTACAGTTGGTGTCAACAAATCCAGAGTTTCAAGAATTCTAACTTCATTCAAAGGATGCGGATCAGCCTCTCCAAAAAGGAAAGGAAGATGTGGGCGCAAGCCGAAAACTACTGCAAAAACTGATAAAATTGTAATCAGAAATAGCAAACTTAATTCAGGGGAAACAATCTCAGACATTCAAAGGGATTAATTAGCATTTGGTTTGGATGTGAGCAGCTCAACTGTATAGCATAGACTTCTGGATGCTGGTCGTAAGGCAAGGAGACCAATTTAAAAACAATTTTTTAACTCCTGTCATGAAGAAAAACTTTTAACATGGGCAAAAAAGTACAAATAATGGACTGCTGAAGACTGGAAGAAAGTAATTTATAGTGATAAAACTCATTTATTTGCGCAGGGATACTTTTCAGATGTTGTGAGACGAAGTGATTGTGAATCTTTGAGACCGGACCATATCCAGCAGACTGTAAAACACTCGCTGAAGCAGATGTTTTGGGGAGTTTTCACGGCAAATGGCCCTGAAAGATTATTTCTGTTCAAAGCATGATGAATTCGACTACATACATCAAAATATTACGGTATAAGAATGATCCATTCATCAAAACCTTTAACAGAAAATTTCAACATGACTTGGCTTCTTATCACAATTCAAAACTGGTAAAGACTTTTATGCCGAAAAACCCAATCGAAGTGCTTGATTGGACTGGAAATTCATCAGAACTAAATACCATTGAGAACTTGTGAAGAGGCCTTTAGGTAAGATGGATTATACAACAAAAGAACGTTTGACAAACGATGGAATTGAAGTGTAATTTCATGATGATGGACTCAAGAGCTTGTGTACTAATCCAGTGGAGTCAAAGTCAAAACGTATGCAGGAGGCCATTTCTGCTAAGGAAGGACATACGTCATACTAGAAAATGTATTGCAAATTTATAGAATGAATAAATCATAATTTTCTAAAAAAAAAGCGATTTTTTTTACATTGTCCCAATTAATTTGCACAGGAATGTATATGTTTGTTGTATGAAGATATACATAATTACATTCAGAACATTTTGGGGAAGGGAGGGCTCATATAACATACAATAGGACTGAATGGCAAACAAATTACCAAAAATTTCGATATTCTTGAATTAAAAATTCCAAACTAATCAGCATTACCTAATTAAGACATTTCTGAATTTTAAAAGGATGTAGAGAGACATAAAGTAGTATGCGTGAAGAGGAGAGAGAGAGAGAGAACTTTTTGAGAAACCAATATTACTCACTCCCTATATATATAATGTTTACAAAGTTTTAAAAATTAACAAGATTATAATTGATTATCTCCCCAGGCTCATAAATACAAATTTTCGGATTCTACAAAATAGATAATGTTACTTCTTGATTCTCATTTGCAGCAATGAAAAATTATTTTTAAAAAAATAATAAGTAAAGATAAAAAAAATCAAGTTAAATCAAATAATATTCAAAGCAAGAGAAAATAAAAACTACAAAAACACATGTACACAACAATATTGCCTTAAAATTAATTGAAAAAGGTAGAGAGATGACAAAAGAGCATTACACATTACGTAAAAATAATGAATACTTGTCCCGAGTTCTTTTCTACATTTTTCTATGGAATAATATATATCCAATGGAGAAACTTTCTTTCTGTGAGTAGTGTTTGCAGAAGTAGATACCTGTTTAGTGGTTTCCAATATGGAGCTCAACAATTTTTTTACATATATTAAAAATTACTCATTTGAAATCAGGATTAAAAATAAAAAAAAAACTGAAAATATACATCAAAGGATAAAAAATGATGCTTCGAACTGAAAAGAACTTAAGGAGGACAGGATACCATAAAAGATCTTCTCACTTTTTTTTCAAAACATTACATATGCGTAAATAAGTGGCTAAAATAAAATTTTAATGCCATTTGGAATATAAATACTTATTCAGCAATTTCCATGAGACTTTTGCATACAAACATTTTCCATTATCACCAGAATTAAAGAAATTCAAAAATACATGATTGACTCTTCATATTTTGTTGGATGTTACCTCATACTTAAATGGTGTATGCCTTGCTCAATTGTCACTCATTTTTGAAATATGATACCATGAATATGTTAAGAGAATTGAAGAGATAGTATGAGTAACATTGATTTGATGTAACACATTTTTTTGCTGCCAAATATTTAGATCACATACAACCACAATTCATCGAACTGTGTGTAACATACCATCAATATTTTGTAACATGCTTATGCTTTATAATTCCTCATCGAGTAATATTATTTTTAAAGAAAATCATTACTCTTTTCTCCAAGTTCGAAAATTTTTTTAAAAGCTTCATTAATTTTTTTTTTCGTAATCCAAGTAAAATTTTACCAATTCATATCAAGTAGAAAGAAAGCAGATGGTTCAGATAAAATTTCTCTCCAATTTATTTAAAATTTGTATCAACTTCCTAAGCTAAGGTTTCAAAAAATTTTTAAATCGATTTCTTTACTATTTTTTACACTTAAGTTTCCAGGAACCATTCATTTAAATAGGATACAATTTTAAAAATGAGAAACTTTCATATTTTACAATTTCCTCATAAGATTGTTTCCTTCATTTGAAAACTAAAACTTTCATAAGATGAAAATGCATATCCTGTTTTTAAAACTATTTTTATTAAATATATTCAATGATTTTTAAAATTATTTAAAATAAATACCATCAAGGATTATTTCCAGGAGAAGTAAAATCAACCTCTTAACTAAATAACTCCAATATCAATAAATTATTTACGATGCAGAAAACTTGCATGACTGCCGTCCTTTTTTGTTTAAATTATCACTCTATAGGAGGAAAAGTAGCACATAGTGATGTAGGAAACTAGAATGCCAATAAAGAGCCTCATTCCAGATATAAAGCATTAGTAGCAAAGCACATGTCAGCAGTTTGCGAGTGTGTGAGATGTAGGGCATAATTGGAAAATTAATAAATAAATGTGCCATAGAATTCCACACTAACACCTCAGGAGCTTACCTCATTCAAGCAAATATGAACATCATGATCTCGATGTATCCTTGTGATCTTTTTCTTTCTCGTGGGTTTTATTTCTCTGATAAACATGGGTGACGCGACACCGGGATACTTTAGTGATCCTCGTATATTTTCAACTCTTCCAATTGTACGATTATATTTACAAATTACACATTGACAAATGTAAGTTTCGTTCTCTTGTCTGGTTTTGTTTTCACCAAAAAAATAATATATTAAAATTTTATACTTCATCCTCATTAATGTCTACACTGCTATAAATGTTTCAAAAAAATAATGACGAAATGTTGTTCGTATTTTTAATGGAAATAGACTGTTCTGTTTTTACAAATTTTCAGAAGTGAAATATGAACAAATATTTCAAAAGAATAAATGAATCAGTATAAAAATGTGTACTCGAAACGCTCTTGCAGTCAGTATTTTCTAAGATTTATGAAGAAACAAACATGAAAGGTATTAAATTCCAACAGGACAATACTACATGCCATAATTCTACTACAACTAATTATGAAGCGGCTTAGAAGTAATGGTATATATCACCCAGAATGGTTCCCAAAGTCTCCGGATCAAAAGCCGAAAGAAATATTAGGAGTATTCTGGAACGCAACATCGGGGAGTATCAAATTACTTCAAAAGAGACATTAACAAACGTCCTGCAGCATGAATGGAACAAAATAACCAAAGACGAATATCGTAA
Organism: Nephila pilipes; assembly: GCA_019974015.1. Taxonomy (NCBI): domain Eukaryota; kingdom Metazoa; phylum Arthropoda; class Arachnida; order Araneae; family Nephilidae; genus Nephila; species Nephila pilipes. The sequence goes on from BMAW01017421.1 coordinate 460,179, forward strand.
GATAGTAAGCATAAAGCCACAAAGAATTAATGCCTGAATTAATACAAAAGTAGGCCCAATTAAATATTAACTTTTGTAGACAAAAAAAAAAAAAAAAATAAAGCCAACTTTTAACACACATAACGGTATTTTACAAACAGATAATTTTTAAAGAGTGCCTCATACTTTTTGTCCATGGCTGTATTTGTAGAATGAATAACTATTGAGAGGCCTTCTGAAAACAATAGCATGCAGAATGCCCCAAAAGAGTGTTCAGCAAAAAATGTAAATTCAGCAAAACTTTTATCGTTTTACAGGTAAGAAATACTGATGGTTTATGTATGATATACTTAGAAGCAACGAGGGCTATGGGCAGTGGCCCTAGTAATTTTGAGCCATGATCAAATGACGAGGATGACACTTGAGCTGGCATCATACTCTCCAAATTTACCCTCAACATCCAGATAAGGACTTTGAGCCCTGACAGATTTAAAGATTATCAGTCTAGCTACACGACAGTTCTTAAGTAGCATCAGGACTCAAACCCACGATCACACGTCTACCGAGGCAGCAAATAAGACGACATACTCCTAAGAATGACAGAAGTATGCTTGTCCCCCCTTTTTTTTTGACTGTATTTTACTTGAATATATAATTTAAAATTCAGAGGTATCACATACATGTTTACCTGTAATAACTAGTCTGAATTTTGGTGACATTACTTTTTAAATGTTGCGTCTCATGAATTGATCATTTTTTTACTTAACTGTGGTGACCGTACCTCTAGTAATAAAGAAATTTGCTTTCATGAGGGATTTTTCTTCATTTTAAAAAAGATATTCTTTTATTACATTTTTATTTATTTTTTTTTTTCAGATTTTTTTTACATTATCGATATTTAGGATTTTTTTATATATTATTATAGTTATTTAAATACAAATGACACATTCAAATCTAATTCATTTTTGTTATCGATTGCCCGCATACGAGAACTTCTGCGTAATCAGAACGTAACACCAGTTCTTCATTATTTAATTCTACTGCCATCTTTCGGTCTAATATACTAGTCAATAAGTACTAACTCCAATTGAAGTTACGAGAGAAAGAGAAAGATAAAATACTTCATTAATAATTACTGATGAATACATAAGGTAGCTTTTTATCGAATCCCACTTAATTTGTCAATTCTAGATTATATTCTAATAGTAAAATCTGAGCTTATCTAATCACTCGCACTGATTAAAACACTTCTCGCTAACAGACTGATCTTATCTTAGCACTTTAAATAAAATTTACTTCAATCCAAAAAGCTAATTAATGCTTCAATCCAAATTATAAATATCTAATAGCAAGTTATTATCTTCTATCTCCCTCCATTTCCCTTTAATTGTGTTTTATTTATATGCCATTATCTCTAATTCAGTTCACTTTCCATCTATCTTCATCGAATTTACTTAATCACGTTTTATTTTAGTTGGAAAGAAATTGTAGTTTTATGCAATTCAATTTACTATAAAGTCTCCGAGGTTAGCGAAGAGAAAATCGCGAATAGCCAGACACTCCAATAGTCACAAAATTGGCAATTTGAAATAGGAGTTTATATTGCTAATTTTAGAGGTGTTCATATTCAAGCAAATTAAAGTAGTTTGACTAGACTAGCAAATAAATATTTTAAGAATATTGCTACATTTCTTCATAATGAAACTATGTGACACTGTTTATTTCTAAGGAAATAATATGGACGCTTAAAGTAAGATTTACAAGATAATGGATAGCTCTCGTGTTGCTTCTAAGTGCGACGTTAATAAACAATCATTTACTAGATAATGTAATTTTAAAAGTCTTTAAGAGAATGTTCACCTCTTTTCACAGAAAAATAAAATCAGTTTTTTTTTTATTACAATCTTGGCCATGGTATAATGATACTTTAAATGGTAACATTAGATTATGATTTTTATAATTGTTAAATTAGTAAATTAATTGAACAATTATAAAAGCAAAAACCAATTTACAAGGTCTTTCAAGGTCAGAACAGTATGAGTGCGCAGATTTTGTGTTACTTGGACAAGACATTCAATCCTCTTTGCTGTTCAAAGGAAACCCTCATTTGAATTAGAATTCATTGAGAGTCACCTTTAGGGAATTGTAGTTTCTTCCTCTCATTGCGTTGCAAAAAGAAAATAAAGTTTAAGATTCTTTTCAAGCAGGAAGTGATAAATGTTTAGTGAATTTAGATTTTCAAATTAAAGAAAAATTAAAACAGTGCTTCTTCCTACCTTTTCCTGCAGCTGTCAAATCTAATTTAGGAAAAGCGAACCATATTTAATTAAGAAAAGCGGAACATAAAATTAGGGACTGTGTCGATTGTGAAATCAAAACTAGGATAATTTCAGAGTAAAAGGAAATAACACATCGATCAATAACTCCCGAGACTAACCCAGAGATGGCGCTCGTAGTAAACCAGTAACCAGGTCTTTCTAGAGTACTAACCTTTGCTTGAAACGTGTCAAAATTTTAAGTCGATCGGACCAGGAAAAAGGTTTTTTGAAGTGAAGTGAAAAAGGTTTTTTCCAAGTGGGTGCCGCGATTGCTTTCGATGGAACAAAAACAGCAACGAGTCGATGATTCAGAAAGCTGTTTATCGCTAATTACTCGCAACAAAAAAGATTTCTTGCGGGAAAAAAAAAAAAAAATAGAAAAGCGATTGGACGGGTAAAAAAAAAAAAAAAATAATTAAAAAAAGGTGTTATGTTGATGAATAAAAAAAAAATTTGCAAAAAAAATGTTGTTTTCAATTTTAGACTCGGGAGTTATTGATCGATGTGTTAATTACTATAGTAGAATAAAATCTCATTCCTTACGATACACAGAATAACAAAATGTCATTTTCAACAGATGTAAAGAGAAAGAAAGCGATACTTTGTTAATTATAATGAATATCGGTATGTTTTTTAGGGCTTTCAAACGAGAATCGCCGAACTACATTGTAAAAGATTGATGGATATGGTGATTGTTTTTATTGTAGGAGGTTGTTCATTCATAGGTATCTTTCTAGAAGGAAATAACTCGTCTGTTTTCAAATTATTTACCGTTATATCTTCCAAAACTAAGTAATTATAAATTATTAATTTAATTGTTAATTGTGTAAATGGATTATGTAATTATATAGCAATACTAATTGCTTATCAATGTAAACTAGTATAATCCTCAAACCGTTCTGAGCTAATGATTGTATTCGAAAAAAAAAATTAAAAAAATATGGATTATTTAAACTTTCCTTGATTTAATAGTGAAAAAAATGATAGAGTGTAAAAATTGAATCTCTACCTGAATCATACCATCTCGTACAATCCAATTTCATTAACATTATTGTTACGCTTTCTTTTCTTTTCTTTCTTTTTTTTTTTTTTGAAAGTATGCGAAAATCTATTATTTATATCGAAACTACATGTAACATACCTTAGGCCCCATTTTTTTCTTTCCCTCAGCTGCAAGCTTCAATATACAGTTCTATTGGAGAGAGAAAGGACAAAATATATTAAAATTCGAGTTGCAAATTATAAAATGCAATCAGAATTAATCGAATTACATAGAAAATACCTTTGAAGAACATGGAACCAATTTTTCATCTCTTGTCTTAGTTTCTTCAGCTACGAGCTTGGGCGTGGTGTTCTAATAGGAAAGAAGAGGACAAATTCTTTTATTCTTCATTTTATTAGAATTTAAAAATAGAAACTTAAATATTAACCAAATGGCTTACTTAATTTCCCCTCATAGTCGACCTTTATTTACTATTTAATTTTTTTTAAAAAATAAGTTTGAGAAAATCAGAAGAAAAGAATCTTAATTCCTCCTTAGAGATGTATTTATTATAGTATGCCATTTTTACTTCTGCGTAGTTGAAAGAAATCACCAAAAACAAATGCTTTCAACACGTGTTTCTCCAGATAAACGTGTTATACACCATTCAATAGATCGATTTCCCCAGCTTTCCAACGATCTATAACTTGTCACCATCTATGGACTGAAAGAACAAAACGCTGAGACGATCTCATAACCGGCAATGTGATAATGGACTTGAAATATATGGCAGCCACCAACTGGCCTTATAAGCAAATGGGTTAAAATACGTAAAGTATTAAACAAATACTAATGTGTCATATATATACGTGACGGTTCTAACGTCAAGGAGACTTTCAGATATTAACACTATTTATTTGTTCATCATCAGAACAGAGAGAACTACAATCGTAGGTTCCACAAGCAAGCAGTACAAATTGATGCAGACTGAAGGAATTTGGGGTAGGATTGTATAGTTATTATAATTATTGCTCACTCAGTAGTTTTTACTTCCTGATTTCGTTTAGAGGGTAACGCGTGAAATAGTTCAGTCTGTGACCAAAAAAGGGAATGAATTGGAATTAAAATTTAAGATTGGGTGATCTTTCCTGATAAAATAAAATAACTATTGAACGTGATATGCGAAAATGTAAGGCAGGAAAACTCAGATTATATGGGAAGTAAAATTTAAGATAAGTTACAACTAATTATTCTTTTAATTATTTTACTATTCGCTTAAATTTATGTTCGAAATTTATCTATAATGAATAACTTATTCTTCTGTAGTCAATGTCGCTTTTTATTAAATTTGTTCATCTTTCAATGTTTCTACAAGTATAATTTTTATAATAGGGTGGCCAGCTAAATTGCCTTTAGAAAGCACATTTCAGAAAGGAATATTTGAAAGAGCCGTTTACTCAACTGGTTGCCAGATGAATGGCCACGCCCTTGATGCGATTTTGAGAATCACCGAATTTGGCGAGTTTTAGTGAGGAAATTTTAGTGTTGGGGAATATAACGGCATTATTCAAAACCGGAAAAACGAGGATTACCACATTTTACGATTTATCGCCCACAAATAGTTTCGTCACCAAAGGTGTGACACAAACCAACTTTTATTTTTGATAACAACTCATTCTGGCTTATTCTTACTCCAGTTTGTCCGTAGCTGATGGTGCGGATTGCTAGGGAAATGGTTTAATAGTTGGTTAAGCCCACTTTTTGTTAGAGGGTGCTGCTTGTGGCGTGCTTCGGCATCCACCTAAACTTCCCTTAATCGGAATCAGCCTGCGAGCAGAGAGAAGTGAACTGAGATGAACAAACACTCAAAAACTTGTCTTTACCTTGGACAATCACTCACACTCCTCTATCTGATTCGCACGAGACAGCAACACGCGCTCTTCCCTTTATTTAATTTTTAGGCATTAGCCGATGTAGTTTTTAGTAATTTTTATACTGTTCTATAATGTAAAAATGTAATTAAAAATATGATTAACCTTTTTTTATCATGAATTATTACTATTTTTATGGCGTGGATTAAACATTAACTAGATTCCCCCCCCCATACTGCTAGTACGGATTTTGTCAGAGATCTTCAAGACACGAGAGAGTCGACATGTATACGTTTTTTCTATTAAATTTGTTGTAATGATTTGTTTCTAATGGAGAACTACCAAACACGACACTGAACCATGCATTCGATTATTGACCATCCGATTATATCCGTTCTGTTGTTGGCTGCATTGGTACATGCGGCCAACAACAGAATGGATATCGACAATCGTCGACATTGAATCCAGGAAGTGAACTTTTTATGGAAAATGCATTATACTTGGATAAAAAATAAAAATGTCTGAAGATCTTTCAAAATTGGAAAAGAAACATGCTACAGTGCGTTTGATGTTGACAAAATTGATTAATAAAATTGAAGGAAAGATCAACAGCGAAAGAGAAACTGTTAATCAGTTTGAAGTATTTTTGGAACAATCAAGTGAAAGGAAAATAATTTGAATTCTTTAAATAAAGAAACTCAAGACTTATGAACTATTGATACGCTTTCTGAAGATAAGCAAGCTTCGGAAGAAGTTAAGGAAAAGATAATTTTCTGGAAAACAAAACTTTCTTCTAAAATTAAGGAAATGGATTTGAATTATATCCAAGTTGATGAAGTTTTCAGAAATATTCAATTAAACGATTCTGATAATTCTGAATATGCAAATATAAATTTATCAAAATTTCATATAAATAAATATTCACGAATTTATTCAGGATGATTAGATTTTTATAATTCATTTGAAAGCTCTATTCCTAATAACACGAAATTAAGCAAAATTGATAAATTTAACTATTTGAAACCATATTTGTGTAGTAATGTACTTGCATATATTAACGGAGGGAAGATTTGTGACGAGAATTACGATAAATCTCTTGATTTATTAAAGAGCAGATTCGGAAATAAAAAAATATGTTGATTAATGCACATTTGAAAGATTTATTGAACTTAACATCTGTTAAAAATCCTAACGACATGACTGGTTCACGAAAATTGTTTGACAACACAGATACGAAGTCTCGAAAGTTTGGGAGTAAAAGGGGAACCTTATTCAAATATATTGACACCCATTTTATTGAAATTAATTCCTTCTGAATTTGTTTAGCAATTTAAACTCAATCAAAATGACAAGGAATTTTATTTAAATGCTCATTTACAGTTTCTTAATAAGGAAATTCGAAACTGAGAAAGATAATTTCAAATTAAGAGTCATAAAATATTGAGTCATCAGTTCCTTCCTCCACAGGAAAGATTAAAAGATAAAATTTCTCATTTTGTAGGACAAAACAATTACAGTAAGAAACTGCCGAAAAAAGAAAACCCATTTCCAATGTCTGTGCAGCGATCAGTGATGCTAGCAAGTGGAAAATGTTTGTTTTTCAATAAAAAACATGAATTAGAATCATGCAATACGTTTAACACTAAAGAAAAGAAAAAAAGAAATATTTAAAAGAAAAAAAGGATGCTGTTATCTGTATCTGAAACCTCAACACCGGATAGCAGAATGTTATAAAAAGAATTTGTATATCATGTTTGTAGATTATCCCACCATGTTTCAATATGTTTCCAAAATCAGAGTAACGATTCTGTTCCGAAAGCGACGGTGTATCGGCAGTGTTTAAAGCACAAACAAACAACGCACTGTTATAAGCATGCGTTGCGTTAATTCATGACAAAAATGAACCAGGAATTATTAGATTGTTCTTAGATATTGGAGCTCTCACACACAAAGAATTAACTTGTTTTAAAGACTGATTCTGATAAATTTAATTTTCTTATTGTTAGAAAAGAAAGCTCTTTCATTAGTACATTTGGTGCCAAGGAAATTGAAATGAAAACGCATAACGTAGTCAAAATTAAATTAAAAAATAGAGATGAGATCCAAATTTATGTATTGAGATAGAAGCGGTTGAGACAGAACATATTTCGAACACACATTTGCCAATCGCATTTAAAAATATTGATAAAAAATTCAGATATTTAAGAAATATTCAGCAAGCCGATTGTTGCGAATTTAACAATAAAGTAATATCAATTCTTCTTGTTGCCCACTATTATTTTTTGGTAGTTACTTGTTGAATTATGCGACAAAATAAACATTTAGCACAAGACGCGCGTGCGCGCGCGAAACGTTATTCGGGTAGTCCTTACATGGGAGAAACACAAATTCCTAGGAACTTTTCACAATCAGTGTTATTATGAACAAATTCAATATTTAAAAACAGCTTAGCGAATTTTGGAATTCAGAGAATTTGGGAATCGAGACAGAAGTATCCTATGACGAAAGTGTTGAGTGTGACATAACGTCTGATTTTGTGGCTGAGATTTAGTACAAAAATAAGTGGTACAAAGTTAAATTTCTAAATATGAGAACATTGTTAGAAAATAATGAACAAGTTGCAAAGAAAAAGGTTTGTGAAGGTGATATCACTTTTTAAAAATGATCATTCCTTATAAGATGAATACAAATTAATTCTAAAGAATTAGCTTTCGATAATATCACAGAACGCATTTTAATTAACGAAGAAATTCTGAAGCAAAATATATTTCATCTACCTCGTAGAGCAGTAATTCGTACTGATAAGATTATACAATAAGTTAAAAATTGTATTTTACGCGTCGTCACATGCGAAGGGATAGTTATCTTTAAAGGATTGTTTACACGCTGATAAAAAGCAATATATTTTTTCTTTTGATCAAATTTCGAACTAGCCCAATTGCATTTGAGGTCAATATAAAAATGGTCTTTTTCATGATTATAATAGACAAAAACGAAATGGACTTCTCAAGATTTTTCTGGGATAAAGATCCAGGAACTGATTAGAAAACAAGAAGTTTGATGTTTTTCGCATGTGAAGAGTTTTATTGGGAGTAAAATAGAGCCCATTCCTTCTTGCGGCTACGATAAAGCATCATATGAAAAAATATGTAGATACATTTCCTTTAAGCTCCTAAGCCACTCATTGTACGTGGATGATTTACTATGCGGACAAGTTAACGCTCAACAAGCTTTGACAACATGCGAAAAAAGTGTAACGATTTTTAAAGACACCGGCAGGGACCTTCGAAAATGGAAAACCAACTATTTCTCCTGAACTAAGTCAAGAATTAAAGAAATTAAATTTTGAAGTAGATAAATTTGAAGAGTCGTTGAAAACGAAGTTGATAGCTTCTAAAATATTAGGAGTTGAGTGGAATGAAAAGGCTGATACGTTTTATTTTGATTCTAAACGTTTGGAAACATTTCCTCCTAAAAGAAATAAAATTAAAAGATACTTGTTGCAAGCAGCAGGTCAACTGTTTGACTCGATGGGTTTCGTATGTCCTCACACTTTTCCAAGTTAAATCAACCCAAACAACAGGAAATCTGATGTTTTGGTTTGGATTGAGATGACCAATGGCCTACAAATAATAAGAAATTTCTTAGAATAAATGGTGTGATGCGTGAGATTCAATACTTAAAGAAAATAAATATTCCTCTATATTACTTTCAAAATTTTTTGCCCCAAAATGCAAATATCATTCGACTGCATTGCTTTTAAGTTGATTCTAACAAGGCATATGGTACTGTTGCGTATTATTCATGATAGAAATATTGTTTTTAATTTTGTAGTTTGAAAGAGCTGAAACTCTTTCGATCCCCAGATAGGTAATCATAGGCGCACTTTCGTCAGCAAGAATAAGCCAAAAAATTGAAACGGTTCTTGAACTCCCTATTGGTCGATTTTATTGGACTGACTCGTCAATAGCATATTTCTGGATCAAGGGGGACTCGAACAGACGCAAGGTGTTTGTGAAGAATAGATTACAAGAAATATATAAAGGTTAAGCAAAACCAAGGAATGACATCACTGTACAGGGATGGATGATTCCGCTGATTTAATAAGTTGAGGTTTATCCTTGAATGAGCTTAAAAACAACGATATGTAAAGACATGGACCTAAGAGGTAACAGATGAAGGAAACAGAATGGCCCAATCCTTTGAACCTATAGTCGAAACAGAAATAAACATTGATAAAATGGAATTGATGAAATCTTTTGTGGTAAATGAAACTGTTGAAAAGAGCCTAACTGGAAATAGTTTGATCACAAGATATTCCTCAATTAGTAGATTAATTGGAATAAGGGACTTTTGCTTAAAATTTATTTTTCACTGTAAAATGAAACCAGAATTAAGGAAAACAGAATGTATAAGTGCTATGAATTTGAAAAGGTTACTTAAGTTTTAGTAAAACATGTTCAATTAACTCAATTTCTGACCAAAATAAAGTACCTTAAAAACGGGCAACCAATTCTTGAAAATAGCAAAATATCATCTTTAAACGTATTTTTGGACAAAAATGAAATATCGAGAACATGAGAGATATTTAAATATTCTGCTTTTTCTCAAAAACACCAAATACTTTTGCCAAAGGTTTATCATTTTACTGAACTAATTATTGATCATTATCATATCACGAAAAATCCTTGCATTTGGGAGTATAAACTACATTATATTGAATAAGACATGTATTGGATCTCATCTGGTCATGACGAGTTAAAAGACTATTGAATAAGTGCATTACTTGTTTTCGAACGAAAAACCAAACAATAAATCAAATGTTGAGAGATCTACCGCGAGGTACAATTGTGCCTTCCAGATCCTTTGAAAAGGTTGGACTGGATTATGCGGGTTCCATTACAGCAAAACCGATTTTGAAGAGCTCAAGAGTGACTACAAAATCATATATTGCCATATTCGTCTTTTTTTTTCTTTCTTTCTTTCTTTTTTTCTTTTTTTTTGCACAAAGACAACGCAGCTTGAAATTGTTTTTGAAGTAACAACGGAAGCCTTTCTTTCATGTCTATAACGATTTATCGCAAGGAGATCCAAACCATCCATTGTCTGGAATGGAAATGAGACAAATTTCAAGGGTGCAAGAAACATCCTCAAATATAGGAATGAACTATGTAAATCCAATTAAGTTCAAAGATATAGTGCAAAAGATGGAAGACAATGGAAATTTATTCTACCTACCTCTCCTCACTTCGGTGGATTGTGTGGAGGCAAACATAAAGTTTCTTAAAAGCATAAACATTTTCTTAAAAGTAACAAAATCATCTATCACGATCTTAGAAGAGTTAACGACATCATTTACGCAAACAGAAGCAGTTTTGAATATCTGTCCATCATCACAGCTATCTTCAGATCCCAATGATTTTAATCCTTTAACTCCGGGACATTTTTTGGCAAGAAATGTTATTTTATCTTTCTCTGAACCATACACTTCTTAGGATTCTTTATACTTTCATTCCAGGAGGAAACTTATTCAGAGCTTTGAGTCAAGTTATGGAACTGATGGTACACCAAATATCTGCATCACCTTTAAATCCATGCGAAGTGGAATACCCAGAGTACAAACTTGCGGGTGAATCAGCTTGTTTCATTAAAGAATTCCAACACTAAGTCTATGGAATCTGACCTATGGGACGCATTCTGTAGTTTTTTTCTGGAGTTGATAGCCTTGTAAGAGAAGTTGAAATAAAAACTTTTTCTGGAGTCATACGACGTGTCATTAACAAACTTGTGTCATTGCCTATTGCATACAACTCTGCTGTTACAGGATTTAACTTTTATAGTTAAATCCTGTAACAGCAGAGTTGACTTTTGAACTTTTTTCTTATTTCTTGAATTTTGATCCCCTTTATATTTTCGCCAATTTTATAATTCAATATTACAGATAATATGTGATTTAAGATTTAATTGGAGAACTTAGATAGTATTATCTGTTATATTTAAAATTTGATTATCTTAAATGTAAACTTCATCGAAGTTTAAGTGGGGAGAATGGTTAAGCCCACTCTTTGTTAGAGGGCACTGCAATTACGGATTTTGATAGAGATCTTCCAGACACGAGAATGTCGACATGTACTAGTCTTTTCTATTAGATTTGTTTGTTGCAATGATTTTTTTTTTGATGGAGAACTACCAAACACGTCACTGAACCACCAATTCGATTATTGACCATTACAAATGTATTTTTTCAGATTCCTTGAGTTAACTTGAGTAAAAAGAAAAGTTACAAGTTTTTCATCTGAAAAGTTTGCATCTAAAGAAGCAATTATGTTAACTGGTAAATGGAAACATATAAAGGAGATTTAAAGTGGAGTGAGAAGAAGAATTTATTTTTATAGAAAAAAAACGAAAAACCGAAGTATCTTTTAAGTTCAGACATTGTTACACAGTTCAAGGCCAATAATCTTATGCAACATAATTAATCAAATCAGTTTACCTTCAACCATCGATTTCTTACTGGCTTCGAGTTAAGACGAACTATATTGTCTTAAAAAGTAAAATTAAGTAATAAAACCAAGGTTATATCAATGTTTATTAAAGAAGCAGATTTAACAACGGAGGCCGGATTTATTATGGCATTTAATATTTCTCGAGGGAAACGTCTTTTCTCTGAAGGAGAGTTCAGATCCAGAAAATAAGAAATTGATGAAATTATTTGAACAAATATCTGCATCTGGGCATACTAAGAAAAGCGAGTTTCTGTTATTTCTGATGAGGTCATAAGAAACTTGCAAAAGGATTTCATGAACTGCTCAGCGCCGAGTCTGGTTTTCGACAAATCTACGGACATTGAACATTAACCACAACTAGTTGTGTTTGTCCGTAACGTAACAAATATTCTAGAAGCGAAAGAAGAGCTTTTGTGTGTTGACCTTATTTTAATATAGGATATGACTCAAGAAATAAATATAAAAACACCCTTGATGCTGTATTTAAAATTATTTAATTTGCTAAAACCAATAAAAAATTTATCATTGAAAAAGAAAATTTTTTCCCAGAATTTGAAGTTGCCGACTGGTTACTAGATATGGCATGAATGAGTGAAACACAATCAATGAGGTTTTCATCCTCCATTACAAAATTAAACTCTTCAAGTAAGACAGGATATCTAAAAACTTCACTCATTTCCCGCGTCTTATTAAAACATTGGAAACGTTGCCCGGATATAAAATTAAAACTATACATTTTACATACAAGATGAATAGAATGTCAAAAGATATAACTGATCAATTTAGTGATTTAAGCGCTCTGGAGGTACCACTTACATTTTCAGAAAATACTTTTCTTGCTGGTATTTTAAAGAATCACTGTTTCGTCTTACCCACAAAAGCTGGGGTTATTGTATTTGTCGAGTTAGAGTTATTGGAACTTCAAGAAGTTGAAGGATTGAAACAGGTAAAACAAAACAGTGGTTCAACTACTGAGTTTTGGAACAAGTTTCCGAAACTAAAATACCTTAAAAACCAAATAGTGTATGCTAAGACCAATTTCAGTTTTAACACTTCTCTCTCGTATTGTAGTGATTGTTTGTATAAAAGACAATTTTTTTGAAAAATAAGGATTGGTCCGTTTTAACTCAACTGCATTTAAATGAGCTTGTGCGAACTACCTTTACAAGTCATGACTATATGCAGTCACCTTAATTACAGGTCTAGAATTAAATGAGTAGAATATCTTATAAAATCATAACTCCGATTAAACAAACCTTGGTAAACCAATTAAAATATTTCATACTACAAGAAGAGGATACAAAAAGTCGGAAAATTTTTTTTCTTCTTATGACGAAAACAATGAAACACGTTTTATCATTAAACTATCAAAAATTATACTCAAGCAAAAAAAAAAAAAAAAAAAAAACACAGATAGAATATATTCGAAAAGAAATAATATACGAAAACCGAAAAAATCATAGTTTTCCGAATGGTTATCAAACATCACATAATTTTTTAAAAATTTATTTTTCCAAATAGAGTAGTGTTTTCTTAAGTATTGTTTTTAAATATGGCAGCTGCAGCTCTATTGTCTTCATTACACGCAGGTGCATTAAACGTCTACATCTGTTAGTTAATCACTAATGCCTGCATGAAAGCATTCGTCCACGTTTTCATTTGTTTGTGTGCATTTAAAATGCCTCACACAATTTAAAATGCAGCCGACTGTGAACTATACTGTCAGCTAATAGAAGTTACAAAAAGAAAAAATCAAATATTAAAGGTCAATATGAAAAAAATCAGGGACCAGCACTTCACATTTTATACAGCAGCGAGTGAAAGAAGTTACTCACTATGAACAGAACATGTGTTCTCAACATAGTATAGCTACTGAAACAGACAACCTTTTTCAATGCTAACTACATTTCGAAAGATTTCTTTCGTGTTTGCAAACTAGCACAACCGAAATAAAGCAAATGTGAAAGGCATAAAATATAATAGTCAAACAAAAGATAGAAACCATAACATAATTAATAAATTATATACGCATGCTCCAAGAAGCCTATACATTACTACAAAAGTTCCACATTATAGACGAAGAATATTATAAAATTTGGGATAAATTGCAGAAGAGTACATTCGTTTTAATTATATATATATATATATATATATATATATATATATATATATAAAGTATCTATGTGCATGTTCTGAGGCAAAGCTTACAAACAATATTTTTCGAGTGAACCAAGAACTGGATATTTAACGCATTCAGCCGAAGAATTATTTCCTTTTAAAAACTATCCTAATTTCGAAAAAAAGATCTTAGACTTATTTTTCTTATTACATATATTACGAGATCTAAACAATATTACCAAAACAAAGATTAGCAGATAACATTAAAATTCTACATGGTCTAAAACATATGAAGACACGATAAATATTTTCAAAACATTCGAAGAGATAAATTTAAATATCTAATCGTTTAATTGAGATATTTTAAACAAATTCTTTGTCGATATGGCAGCTCTGTAAATCCAAGTTAAAGAAATCATGCTTTTCTTTCTGTTTGTGATAAAGAAAGAGTTAAATATGAAACGTTCTTAAAAAAAAGTGAAAAAGACTCCTCACCAAACTCTTTCCTACATATTGAATAAAAAACATGAAACAAATGAGATTGAACACTGTAATCTCTTACCTATAAAAAACGATGTTTAAAAACCATTTTTTTAATTCAAGATTTGGAGATAAATGCAATTTACATCCACTTTTCTCTAATTTATAATTTAATATAGTAGAAGAAACAGTACTCAGATTGTATATTTTTTGGGAGGATGTTCAGAGGGAACAGAAATTGATGAGGGGTTTTTTACGTAAAATAATCAGTTTCGTTTCAGTTTTTGTTTACATTTCATCAGGAACAATAGTTTCTTCTTTTTTACTATGTGCTAAAAATTAAGCATGATAAAATTTACGGACAGGAAATACAGTATAAAAATTTATAACAAATTATTAATTTAAACATAATTTGAAAAGTTACGTATGGATAAAATCAATGTCTTGGATTTATACCCATATAGTGACAAAATATTTCTAATAAACTACAAAAATACATCATTATAAACTAATTATTCCCTATGTTATATATACATTGTGAAAGTTTTCCAGCGAATCTTTAAATGCAACAAGAACTAGAGATATTTTAAAATCCAAATTAGAATACATAGTTCAGAGCGATGCGTTTTGTTCTTTTCATGACATCTGTCAAGTTTTGAATGTTTGTTTCCTTTTGGTTTCTGTAGATGTGTGATATCTTTTAATCTCTTCATGCGATCTATGTCACTTTTAATGCACAATCACGTTTGTTTGAATTTAATACCTTTAAAGCAAGTGTAATATTATCATTACTTTCCTTCACTTGCATTTAAGTGCAATGTTTTCTGGTACACACAACCAAAATTTTTTTTTATTTGATTCAAAGAAAACACAGTAAGATGTTTAAAAGGAAATGTTTGTAAATAAATAAAAAAAATTACAATAAAATCAGACAAAAAATATTGGATATAAAATAAAAATACAAATAATAAAAATCTAAGATTTTTTTAAAGAAACATACCATAACTTATATTTTCCAAAACTTGACAAAAAAAATATCCATCAGATTATCATTAATTTTTATAAAAAAAAATATCTAAAATATAAATGTGCACTGAAAATATTCTTACTTCAGAATTTATTTCTACTGAATCCACCGAATAAGAAAGCTTCGGAATTTCTCCAAAACAATTCGTTTTATTCATTTCAGGAACAGATTTTTGTATTCTTCTGGTAGATCCAGGAATCGACCGGTCCTGAAGAGAAAAAATTAATTAACAAAATAATTTAATTCTGGATAATTTCAACATTAGTTCTAAAATTTTTTAATTGCTTGAAAAAGTCGGGAAAAACAAATGAAACGTTTTTCTAAATAATTTAATAAAAAAAAAAAAGAAAACATATCATTTTTCTAAACTGTTTAAAAAATCACGAAAAAATTCTTATTTTATTTTTGAAAGATACTAATTAAAGTTATTGTTTATGAATTTTTTCGAAATATTAAAATAGCAAACAAATATATGTACACTAGCATTTCCTTTAAGATAGTTTACAATTACCTAAATATTTGCAGCTTCTTCGGCATAAAAGAAATAAAAAATAAATAAAAAAGAGAAAAATTTATAACTATATGGACAATTTTTTTCTTAGATTCTTCAAATTCTATAAATATCTAAATGCATCGGAAGTCTGTTTCACGAGACTTTCGCTTGATCAAAATTTATTGATCTATTTAACTCTGTTATAAAATTTTTCGCGTTTTATAAATAATTTCTCTTCATTTTATATATTAAAATTCAAAAATTCTGATATAATAGCCATCATTCACCATTTATTTGACTAATTTCTCTACCTAGATGTTCTTTTAAAGAGAAATGGTATAGCAAAGTTACAAAAAACGAGCATGGAAAGTAATTTTTTAAGTGTATTGCACAATATAAGAAAAAAGATACAGTAATTTAGCAAACTAAAACAATCTTTTGAAGGACAAAAGAATAGGATATATATACAAAGGTATAAAATAAAAAAATCTAAAAATTTTTTGAAAAAACGTACCAAAACTTGTATTTTCGGAAACTTGACGAAAAAATATCCATCAGATTATTCTTAATTTTTATAAAGAAAAATATCAAAAATATAACTATGGACTGAAAATATTCTTACTTCAGAATTTATATCTAATGATTCCATCAAATATGAAAGCTTTGAGATTTCTCCAAAACTATCCGTTTCATTCGTTTGAGGAAAGGTTTTTTGTACGCTTTTGGAAGGTCCAGGAATCGACAGGTCCTAAAGAGAAAAAATTAATTCACAAAATAATTTAATTCTGGAGAATTTCGACATTAGTTCTAAGATTTTTGAATTGCTTGAAAAAGTAGGGAATAACAAATGAAACTTTTTTCTAAATAATTTAATAAAAAAAGAAAACATATCATGCTTCTAAACTGTATAAAAAAATCACGAAAAAATTCAGATTTTATTTTTGAAAGATACTAATTAAAGTTATTGTTTATGAATTTTTTCGAAATATTTCAATAGCAAACAAATATATGTACACTAGCATTTCCGTTTAGATAGTTTAAAATTACCTAAATATTTGCACCTTCTTCGGCATAAAAGAAATAAAAGATAAATAAAAAAAAAAAAAATTTATAATTATATGAACAATTTTTTTCTTAGATTCTACAAATATATAAATGCATCGGAAGTCTGTTCCCCCGAGACACTCACTTGATCAAACTTTCTTGATCTATTTAACTCTGTTATGAAATTTTTCACGTTTTATAAATAATTTCTCTTCTGTTATGTATTAAAATTCAATAATTCTGAGATAATTTCCATCATTCACCATTCATTTGACTAATTTCTCTAGCTTGCTGTTCTTTTAAAGCGAAATGGTGTAGCAAAGTTACAAAAAACGACCATGGAAATTAATTTTTTAAATGTATCGCACAATATAAGAAAAAAATTACAGTAATTTAGCAAACTAAAACAATTTTTTCATGGAGAAAAGAATACGATATATTTACAAAGGTATAAAATAAAAATCCAAAATTTTTCTGAAGAAACATACCATAATTTAAATTTTCGAAAACTGGACGAAAAAATATCCATCAGATTATTATTAATTTTTATAAAAAAAATATCCAAAATATAATTCTGCACTGAAAATATTCTTACTTCAGAATTTATTTCTGCTGAATCAATCGAATAAGAAAGCTTTGAGTTTTCTCCAAAATTATCCGTTTCATTCGTTTGAGGAACAGTTTTTTGTACTCTTTTGGAAGGTCCAGGAATCGACAGGTCCTAATGGCAAAAAATTAATTAACAAAATAATTTAATTCTGGATAATTTCAACATTAGTTCAGAAATTATTGAAGTGCTTCAAAAAGTAGGGAATAACAAATGAAACTTTTTTCTAAATAATTTAATAAAAAAAGAAAACATATCATGCTTCTAAACTGTTTAAAAAATCACGAAAAAATTGTAATTTTATTTTTGAAAGATACTAATTAAAGTTATTAATTATGAATTTTTTCAAAATATTTCAGTAGCAAACAAATATATGTACACTAGCATTTCCGTTTAGATAGTTTACAATTAGCTAAATATTTGCAGCTTCTTCAGCATAAAAGAAATAAAAGATAAATAAAAAAAACCAAATTTATAACTATATGGACAATTTTTTTTCTTAGATTGTACAAATTCTATAAATATATAAATGCATCGGAAGTTTTTCGCTGTTTATAAATAATTTCTCTTCATCTTATGTATTATACTTCAATAATTATTTTCTAATTTGCATCATTCACCATTCATTTGCCTGTTGCCTTTCACTTGTTCGTTTAAAGAGAAAGGGTATAGAAAAGATAAAAAAAACGAGCATGAAAAGTAATTTTTGAAATGTATTGCTCAATATTAGAAAAAATTACAGTAATTTAGCAAACTAAAACAATTTTTTCATGGAGAAAAGAATAGGATATATATACAAAAGTATAAAATAGAAATCTGAAATTTTTCTGAAGAAACCTAACATAACTTATATTTTCGGAAACTTGACGAAAAAATATCCATCAGATTATTATTAATTTTTATAAAAAAAAATATCCAAAATATAACTGTGAACTGAAAATATTCTTACTTCAGGATTTATTTCTACTGAATCCCCCCAATAAGAAACCTTCGAGATTTCTCCAAAACTATCCGTTTCATTCGTTGGAGGAAAAGTTTTTTGTACACTTTTGGAAGGTCCAGGAATCGACAGGTACTAAAGAGAAAAAAATTAATTAACAAAATAATTTAATTCTGGAGAATTTCGACATTACTTCTAAAATTTTTGAATTGCTTGAAAAAGTACGGAATAACAAATGAAACTTTTTATTAAATAATTTAATAAAAACAGAAAAAATATCATGATTCTAAACTGTTTAAAAAATCACGAAAAAATTCTGACTTTATTTTTGAAAGATACTAATTAAAGTTATTGTTTATGAATTTATTCGAAATATTTCAATAGCAAACAAATATATGCACACTAGCATTTCCTTTTAGATAGTTTACAATTAGCTAAATATTTGCAGCTTCTTCGGCATAAAAGAAATAAAAGATAAATAAAAAAAACCAAATTTATAACTATATGGACAATTTTTTTTCTTAGATTGTACAAATTCTATAAATATATAAATGCATCGGAAGTCGGTTTTCCCCGAGACTTTCCCTTGATCAAACTTTCTTGAGCTATTTAATTCTTATATGAAAATTTTCGCTGTTTATAAATAATTTCTCTTCATCTTATGTATTATACTTCAATAATTATTTACTAATTTCCATCATTCACCATTCATTTGACTGTTGCTTTTAACTTGTTCGTTTAAAGAGAAAGGGTATAGAAAAAGATCAAAAAAACGAGCATGAAAGTAATAATTTTTGAAATGTATTGCTCAATATTAGAAAAAATTACAGTAATTTAGCAAACTAAAACAATTTTTTGACGGAGAAAAGAATAGAATATATATACAAAAGTATAAAAAAGAAATCTGAAATTTTTCTGAAAAAACCTAACATAACTTATATTTTCAGAAATTTGACGAAAAAATATGCATCAGATTATTATTAATTTTTATAAAAAAAAATATTCAAAATATAACTGTGAACTGAAAATATTCTTACTTCAGGATTTATTTCTGCTGAATCCATCGAATAAGAAAGCTTTGACATTTCTTCAAAACTATCCGTTTCATTCGTTTGTGGAACAGTTTTTTGTACTCTTTTGGAAGGTCCAGGAATCGACCGGTACTAAAGAGAAAAAAATTAATTAACAAAATAATTTAATTCTGGACAATTTCGACATTAGTTCTAAAATTTTTGAATTGCTTAAAGAAGTAGGGAATCACAAAAGAAACTTTTTGCTACATAATTTTAGAGAAAGAAGAAAAAAAAAAACATATCTTGCTCCTCAACTGTTTCAATATTCGGGAAAAAATTCTGATTTCACATTTGAAAGCTATTAATTACAGTTATTGTTTATGAATTTATTCGAAATATTTCAATAGCAAACAAATATATGTACACTAGCATTTCCGATTAGATAGTTTACAATTACCTAAATATTTGCACCTTCTTCGGCATAAAAGAAATAAAAGATAAATAAAAAAAACAAAAATTTATAACTATATGGACAATTTTTTTTCTTAGATTCAAAAAATTCTATAAATATATAAATGCATAGGAAGTCTGTTTCCCCGAGACTTTCACTTGATTAAACTTTCTTGAGCTATTTAATTCTTTTATGAAAATTTTCGCTGTTTATAAATAATTTCTATTCATCTTATGTATTACACTTCAATAATTCTTTTCTAATTTGCATCATTCACCATTCATTTGACTGTTGCCTTTAACTTGTTCGTTTAAAGAGAAAGGGAATAGAAAAGATCAAAAACGCAAGCATGAATTGTAATTTTTGAAATGTATTGCACAATATTAGAAAAAATTACAGTAATTTAGAAAACTAAAACAATTTTTTGATGGAGAAAAGAATAGGATATATATAAAAAGGTATAAAATAAAAAATCTAAAATTTATTTGAAGAAACATACCATAACTTATATTTTCAGAAATTTGACGAAAAAATATCCATCAGATTATTATAAATTTTCATACAAAAAATGTCCCAAATATAACTGTGCACTGAAAATATTCTTACTTCAGAATTTATTTCAGCTGAATCCACCAAATACGAAAGCTTTGAGAATTCTCCGAAACAATTCGTTTCTTTCGATTGAGTAAAAGTTTTTTGAATTATTTCGAAAGGTCCAGGAATCAGTAGGTTCTAATGGGGAAAAAATTAATTAACAAAATAATTTAATTCTGGATAATTTCAACATTAGTTCTGAAATTTTTGAATTGCTTGAAAAAGTAGGGAATAACAAATGAAACTTTTTTCTACATAATTTAAGAAAAAAAGAAAACATATCATGCTACTAAACAGTTTAAAAATTCACGGAAAAATTCTGATTTTACTTTTGAAAGATACTAATTAAAGTTATTGTTTATGAATTTATTCGAAATATTTCAATAGCAAACAAATATATGTACACTAGCATTTCCGTTTAGATAGTTTACAATTACCTAAATATTTGCACCTTCTTCGGCATAAAAGAAGTAAAAGATAAATAAAAAAAACAAAAATTTATAATTATATGGACAATTTTTTTTCTTAGATTCAAAAAATTCTATAAATATATAAATGCATCGGAAGTCGGTTTCCCCGAGACTTTCACTTGATGAAACTTTCTTGATCAATTTATCACTGTTATGAAATTTTTCGATGTTTATAAATAATTTCCTTTCATCTTATGCATTATACTTCAATAATAATGATTTACTAATTTCCATCATTCACCATTCATTTGACTGTTGCTTTTAACTTGTTCGTTTAAAGAGAAAGGATATAGAAAAGATCAAAAACACAAGCATGAATAGTAATTTTTGAAATGTATTGCACAATATTAGAAAAAATTACAGTAATTTAGCAAACTAAAACAATTTTTTGAATGAGAAAAGAATAGGATATCTATACAAAGTTATAAAAAAAAAATCTAAAATTTTTTTGAAGAAACATAACATAACTTATATTTTCAGAAATTTGAAGAAAAAATATCCATCAGATTATTATTAATTTTTATAAAAAAAAATATCCAAAATATAACTGTGAACTGAAAATATTCTTACTTCAGGATTTATTTCTGCTAAATCCATCGAATAAGAAAGCTTTGAGATTTCTCCAAAACTATCCGTTTCATTCGTTTGAGGAAAAGTTTTTTGTACACTTTTGGAAGGTCCAGGAATCGACTGGTACTAAAGAGAAAAAAAATTAATTAACAAAATAATTTAATTCTGGAGAATTTCGACATTAGTTCTAAAATTTTTGAATTGCTTGAAAAAGTAGGGAAAAACAAATAAAACTTTTTTCTAAATAATTTAAGAAAAAAAGAAAACATATAATGCTTGTAAATTGCTTAAAAAATCACGAAAAAATTCTGATTTTATATTTGAAAGATACTGATTAAAATAATTGTTTATGCATTTATCCGAAATATTTCAATAGCAAACAAATATATGTACATTAGTATTTCCTTTTAGATAGTCTCCATATACTTAAATATTTGCAACTTCTTTGTAATAAAAGAAATAAAAAATACATGAAAAAAGAAAAATTTATAACTGTATGGACAATTTATTTTCTATATTCTACAAATATATAAATGCATCGGAAGTCTGTTTCCCCGAGACTTTCACCTGATGAAACTTTATTGATCTATTTAACTCTTTTATAAAAATTTTCGCTGTTTATAAATAATTACTCTTCATCTTATGTATTATACTTCAATAATTATTTTCTAATTTCCATCATTCACCATTCATTTGACTGTTGTTTTTAACTTGTTCGTTTAAAGAGAAAGGGTATAGAAAAGATCAAAAAAAAAAAAAACGAGCATGGAATGTAATTTTTCAAATGTATTGCTCAATATTAGAAAAAATTTCAGTAATTTAGCAAACTAAAACATTTTTTTGATGGAGAAAAGAATAGGATATATATACAAAAGTACAAAATAGAAATCTGAAATTTTTCTGAAGAAACCTAACATAACTTATATTTTCGGAAACTTGACGAAAAAATATCCATCAGATTATTATTAATTTTCATACAAAAAATTTCCCAAATATAACTGTGCACTGAAAATATTCTTACTTCAGAATTTATTTCAGCTGAATCCACCGAATACGAAAGCTTTGAGAGTTCTCCGAAACAATTCGTTTCTTTCGATTGAGTAAAAGTTTTTTGAATTATTTCGAAAGGTCCAGGAATCGGCTGGCTCTAATGGGGAAAAAATTAATTAACAAAATAATTTAATTCTGGATAATTTCAAAATTAGTTCTGAAATTTTTGAATTGCTTGAAAAAGTAGGGAAAAACAAATGAAATTTTTTCTAAATAATTTAATAAAAAAAGAAAACATATCATACTTCTAAACTGTTTAAAAAATCATGAAAAAATTCTAATTTCAATTTTTAAAGATACTAATTAAGGTTATTAATAATAAATTTTTTCGAAATATTTCAATAGCAAACAAATATATGTACACTATCATTTCCGTTTAGATAGTTTACAATTATCTAAATATTTGCACCTTCTTCGGCATAAAAGAAATAAAAGATAAAAAAATAAAACAAAAATTTATAACTATATGGACAATTTTTTTCTTAGATTCTACAAATTCTATAAATATATAAATGCATCGAAAGTCTGTTTCCCCGAGACTTTCACTTGATCAAACTTTCTTGAGCTATTTAATTCTTTTATGAAAATTTTCGCTGTTTATAAATAATTTCCATTCATCTTATGTATTACACTTCAATAATTCTTTTCTAATTTGCATCATTCACCATTCATTTGACTGTTGCCTTTAACGTTCGTTTAAAGAGAAAGGGTATAGAAAAGATCAAAAACGCAAGCATGAATAGTAATTTTTGAAATGTATTGCACAATATTAGAAAAAATTACAGTAATTTAGCAAACTAAAAAAATTTTTGAAGGAGAAATGAATTGAATATATACAAAGGTATAAAATAGAAATCTAAATTTTTTTTGAAGAAACATAACAAAACTTATAATTTCGAAAATTTCATGAAAAAATATCTACCAGATTATTATTAATTTTTGTAAAAAAAAATATCCAATATATAATTGTGCACTGAAAATATTCTTACTTTAGAATTTATTTCTACTGAATCCTCTGTATAAGAAAACTTTGAGATTTCTCCAAAACTATTCTTTTCATCAAATTTCTCAGTTTTAAGAATAGTTCTTCGTCTTCTTTTTTGTTTTCTTTCTTTCGGTCGGGCCTAAAGAGAAAAAAATGTGTAATCGAAAATTAATTATCAAAATAATAAAATTTTTGAAAATTTCTTCATTAGTTCTAATCCTGTAATGAAATTTTTGCCTCTTAATAAATTACTTTCTATTAATCTTACTTATTATAATCCAAG
>BMAW01017423.1:9487-27807 GCA_019974015.1 Nephila pilipes
TATATATATATATATATATATATATATATATATATATATATATATATGAAAAATAGATATTTGCAGCTTAAATATATATTACATAAAATAAACTAAGCTTTAATAAAGGTTGAATGTATATAAATTTATATATTACAAACCAATAAAAGTTTCTACACCAGTAGTATATGCAAATTACAAGATGATATTTATTGGACAAATATATGATTAATAACATATGATTAAGTTTTCTGGATGCTAATAAATGAAAATAAAAAAATATGCTGGAAATAACATATGATTAAATTTTCAAGAAATTTGGAAGCAGGAATCTTGAGAAATCAGTTCCCAGAATAACATACCTCTGGCAACAATAATAGCTCTTATATGCATGAGCATTGAGCCAAACAGAGATCGGATGGCATGTACAGGTATAATTGTCAATGAGCATCAACACGATGCCACAGTTCATCGACTGTAGTGACTGGCGTATGGTGATGAGGCGGTCGCTCTGTAGCCATTTACTAGACATTTTCTATTGGTGAGAGATCTGTCAACGTGCTGGTCAGAACAGTAGCTGAACATTTTCTGTATCAAGGAAAGTCCTTCCAATACCGGAAACATGCGGACATGCATAATCCTGCTGAAATGTAGCATTTCACTGCCCTCAAAGAAAGGGCAGATTCCCTGATCTTAACACACTAGAAATATAGAAGAACATGCCACTGTTCGAAGTGCCATCATTATGAACAATAGGTGATCTAGATTTGTATCCAATAGCATTCCATACCATCACTTCATGGCTTATATGAAGATGTCGAATGCTCGTTAGTATTGTGCTTTCTCCAAGATGCCTCCAAACACGGATGCGACTATAATGATGCTATCAGCAGAACCTGGATTCGTATGAAAAGATAACGTCACGTCATTGCTACATCCAGGTTCATCCTTGATCACACCATTAAAGGCCATTCTTTCAGTGATGTAACGTAAATGGCATCTCAAACCATGGTCACCGAGCTGACAGTCCATGCTGTTGTAAACACCGTCGAACTGTGCGTGCATACATTTGTTGTCTTGAAAATGATCCTAATTCTTGACTCAGAGCTCGCAACGAAGTGATACGATCCATTAAGGCCATGGGGGTAACACGTCTACTTCCTCGACTGTTAGTGATAGCGAGACGTTGAGATCCATTACAGCCTTCCGCTTGACAATCCTGAACTCAGCGATTCCGTATTCTGCAGACAGTCATAGAATGTCGATCGATGCAAACAGTAATATTTCGATACAATAAACCGCAATCCCGGTAGGCTACAATTCGATCCATATCATAGTCAGAAACTTATGTTAAATTTCTTCTTACACGAGGCATCACAGCAATTTTTCACTAGGCAACAACGTTGAAATGCAATTTGTGTATGAGAAACCTGCTGTGCTATTTTTTTCTTATAAACAATTTATTAGTATCGCTACTGGTATCGGCTTTGCATTAATGCGTTGAAAAGCTAAGCATTTGCATATCACAGCAGTGTTTTCTTCCTGCCATGTAAATTTAACGTGGTTAGCGTACAGTCATCTTGGAAAAACAGTTTTAATGGCTTGTATTGTACATGGTTTTGTTTATTTTAATCCTCAATGTTTCAAAACTTAGTAATACAGTTTATTATGTAAGGGAGGGGGATTACAATCGTCCCCACACAAAAAAGTGACTCAAAGAGGTTCAAAATTTCGTAGGTATCCCAAAACTATACATCTCTTTTACGAACAGGACACACGTCCTAGTTTTCTTTCTCGTCAGTTCTTATACAAAATACAGTTAAGAAATCATGGTATCGTTTCAGATTAGAAGTAAATGATCACTAACACTGACTGAATCAACAGAAGTCAAAAGACAAGTTTCAGTTATGATCCATGGACAATTTAAATATTCATATAATTCTACTTGAGAGAAGCTCTTTTATTGAATTCTGACTTACAATTCTAGCATTTCTCCAAAGGATAACATTTTTGAATAGCTGTAAAAGAAAATCCTGGGAGTATAACCAAAAACATAAGTTATGTTACGTTTATTGCTTGGAAATTTTGATTTGTGTATTTCTTTTATAATAGATAATTTTTAATTAGGAAAAACAGAGAAAAAATTACAATTATTGTTTTCATTTTATTTCTTATTCCCATTTTCTGATATTTGGACTTAATTCGTCATTCAATCAACTGATGTTACTTTTTCTTTTAGTGCAATGCACTTCAATATCAAATTAACCCCATAATTCCCGAAAACTTCCATTTAAAGAAAAGAAAGTCTATTAAACATTACAGACACGAATCACTGAGCAAAATGGAACAAAGTGATAATCACTGAATGAAACCCATTCAGAAACGTTTGTATAGAATAAATACGGCTCAAATAGTTTTATGGAACCTTTGCGGAATCACAATCTTCTTTTAAAGTGTATTTCTAGGTGGAGTTCTTTTCTTTTCACAAATGGGGGGAGGGGGAAGCCTACAAATGTTTCTTTCAATTATTTGAGTCTTTGATAAATTAACAACTAATGTCTTATATTTATATAGTTGAACACAATAAACATTTGTGAGTTTATTAATATTTTTAAATATATTGTTATCAGGGATATAGTTGAATTCTTAAATTGCACTTCTTTCCTACGATTTTCATTTCCAGAACTTTTTGTTAATCACAAAATTTCATAATATGAAAAAGGATTATAGGTTGGAAATGTGCAAATAAGGAAAACATGCCACATATAAATTAAGAGTTTCTTGAATATAGTTAATATGTTTGGGTGCTTTTATTTCATTTAAAAATTTCTAATTTTAATCAATATAATTTAGAAAAAAATATTTATATGTTAAGAATTAATAAATACATTAATCAGTTTCCTTGAATTTCAGTTTAGAACTGAGATACTTTAATCATTTTTATACATATGGGAATCATTCTTTTTAAGACTTAAATATAACATGTATTTTAATTTTTTCAGTGGTTTTACTATGAAGAGTATGCTTGACAACATTTTTTTAATCTCGGAATAAAAATGTTATCCATTTTCTGGAATTTATTGTTATAGAATAACAATAAAAAATGTTTAATAAATTGAAACAAACAAAATTCAATTTTGAAGATATTTTAAAACAATTTAGGTCAGTAAGTCAATATTTCGAGGCTGTAGTTTTGAATCCTAAGCTGCCCTTTTATGACACCTCAAAACTTTCCAGAGGTATTAAGATCTGGCGAGTTAGGCAACCACGGCAACAACTGCATTACTTACATATGTCACTCAAATCAGGGTAGCATGATAATACTTTTGTAATAAAGTGTTGTCCTTTTGGAAGACCCCATTCACAGCTGGGAAAACAGATGCAATGTAGGGTTTCAATTGTTTCTCAATGATGTAGAATTAATCCGCAACATTCATGGTGTGTTCTCCTTCCATCATTTCAATGCTCCTCAGATAATAATACTGTTACCAGTAGCCTGTTTACTACCAGTAGTACATGCGTCGAGTAACTGTTTTCCTGAAAGACAGCACCCTGAGGCGGCCATTGATATGATTAATCAAGAATCGTGAGTCATGCTATCATGTAACTCTCTTCTGTTGTCCTATAGACCTGTTATGATATTCTCAGGCTCACGGCAGATGTAGATGGCAAAAATGCTTGGTTAGCAGAGAGACGTTAGTGGTGCATCTACTGCGTAGTCCCATACCCAGCAGAGTCAGAGCACGTATTTGTGTGCTCTGACCTCTTTTACGTAGACCTGCATTGTATTTGGTTGTCAGCTGGTCTACAGGCTGCCACAGATTTTGCTTCATGATGAAGGATATTTTGTTATTAATCACACTTGGATATCCTACGCAATGGCATGCACAACTGTTATCAACATCATTCATCAACTTTGATTAAGCATTCACAGCAACAGGACGCGAGGAACCGACGAATTTCGAAGGTACTTGTACTGAGTTACCGGGAAATCACAATCTACCCTCTGTCAAATTTCCTTAAATCAACAGTCATTAATCGACAAAATGATTTATCTCCAGCGGCTGTTAAATAACATTATCACTTAATTATGTAACGCCATATTATCCAGACTAGCTTAGCCTGTAGTATATATACATATATATATATATATATATATATATATATATATATATATATATATAATGTTAACATTATAAATATTTTTTTTAATTTTTCAACGTAAATAATATCTGCTTTCTGCTGAAAATTTTACTGATGTAAAATTAAAAATGTTAGATAAATATAGTATTAATGTTGAATAAACACATTCATAAACTGATTATTTTATGTGTTTCAATAAATGTTTCAAAACGATGCCTTTTATATTTTTGTCATATTAGCATAGCTCGTTTATTCCTAACGAAAAATAAAAAGAGAATTTACCTGAGATTTCTTTCTAGCTCATTTTTTGAGAATTAAGGAATGTTTCATTCAAAGTAAAGAAAATTAATCATCTTTAAGCCTTAAAATTATACTCACTGATCGTAACAGTAACATTAAAATTTAAATTAGCACTCAAAAGTGTAATATCCGCATGTATAACTTGACATTTCAAAGCTTGTGTGATGTCATAGATTATCTCATCACTCGATAATAAATTTAAAGACAGCTGAATGTTATGAAAATTATCTCTTGGTTTCTCTTTTTAAGACTACGCAGAATTAATCAATATGATTATTGCATCCACTTTTAAAAAGAAGAATAACGTGCATTACATTGACGAATGATATTTCTTAACAATTAGTTCATATCTTTTTGCATGTATTAAATCGTAAAATATTTTGTTGCTGATATAAAACTGCAACCTGGACTTGCACTTTTAATATAACTCTGTGTAAATAAAACTGCAAATCCAGATAAGTTTCATTATTACATAAAAGAACTTATTTTATGATGATAAGTATAATTATTACTCATTTAAGCAAAAAAAAAAAAATTACAAAAATTGGACTTTTTGTATCTTTTCCTATAATGGTACACAACGAGCAAAATTTAAACATTCTATAAGAAAAATGTACATATTTAAAAATAAAAACTGGAAAAATGTGTATAAGTTTCCTTAGTTACTTTTTTTAAAATTATTGTTAAATTTTTCTTGTACCAAACAATATGCATTTATTTAAGGATTGTGATCCAGTTATAATTTTTAAACTTGTTTCTCTTAAATTAAAATGTGATTTTGCATCACAACAACTCAAAAGGAATAAGCCGTTTTCTAAGCTTTTATGTTTATATGCCTTGGACTTATGTAACTGACATCTGAGAGATAACATAAAATATTTTTCGTTTTATTAATTTGCTATTTGCATTTTAAATTATATCGAATCCATAGTGTAACTTATCACAGCATGGAAAAGCGTAATTTGTAAAGGATAAACTCTACTACACTTAGAACAAAGTTGATCAAATACTTTTATTAAGAGAACATGTAATTGTCTTCTCAAAATCTTCTTCAACATCAGAATCTGCAACATTTAAATCATAACAGAATTAGTAAGTTGTTTATCTTGTAATACGAGTTTTTGAAATTGATACAGTATGATTATATCAGTGTTTAAAATTTTTATTTTATTTGATAGGACCATTTTCGCTAGTGTTTAAATGACATATTATATTTTTATACTCATTATGTTACATTTTAATTATTTTTCTTCATAATAATTTTAAATGAAATTAGAAATTTTAGACTGAAATGGACACTTAAATTTTATGTGCATTACACTAATTTGTATTTCCAGTTCAAGTATAATATTTCAAAAAGGTTAACATACAATTAGATTCTTTATTATAATGGAAAGAGTATTGAAGCAAATGAACTGAATATAGCAAAATATGAAAATAATAAAAAAAATTTAAAAAACCCTATTCTCACTTTCAGCTCAGAGCGATGTTAACACGAATACATCTTCTTAAAAACAAAAATGCACAATAGAGATAAATTTAGTAATAATTTCTTAGATAAAAAGAACTCATGGTATATTTTAAGTGGGGGGGAAGGAATACATTCTTCAAAGATAATTTGTGAAGGGTAGTAAATTAGGAATATTGAGACGTGTTAATCTTTTGCAAAATAAATATTATTTCTTTACGTAACAAAGATATACCGATACACAGATCGAAAATATTGTAAACAAGGAGTTCAGAGTCTTTAAAAATGTAATTCTGATTAACATGACTATATTCTTGTTTTATTCTTGCTGAGTGAAATACACCGATGTGAGTCTTGTTCTCTCGATGTCAATACTCTTTCCATTATAATAAAAGAAATTACGAAATTATGGCACACTTTGCCTAAAGTTAATTGGTGCTTTTCCGTTCCGTCAATATACAACAAATAAATATCCAGAGGATCCTTTTGAGCCAAAAATTAGGTACAAGGACTGTAATTTTAACACAATATTTCTACAAGTTTCGATAATTCGGGAAAATTTCTCCTTGTATGCAGGGCCAGCCATCTGGAGGGGGGAGTATGTTATGCACCAGGGCTATACGACTGAGGGCGCATCAACATAATCAGTACTAAAATAATGTATTTTTACACATGAAAATCTGATAATATTCTAATCATTGTCAGTATGACGTAAAGTTCATTTTATCATAAACATTATTATAGTAGATCTAAAAATTTTGACCATCTTCTCAAACTAATTATTGATTATGTTAACGGTTAGTTTCTGTTATTTAATTCGGGGAACTCCCGATTATTCTCACATAAACTGCACTTTATAGTCAAGCCTGTGTGCAGAATACTTAAGTGCACTTGCTATATTGAGCATCCCAAAAAGTAACAGTAAAACATTGTAATTTTTCTGAAGTAAATAAAGTATTAGCAAACACAAAATCATGCATTAAATAAACAAGCATTAGTAATACATGTTCGTGTTTGCATTTTTTTTTACGTAACATAAAGTTTAGGTTTTGTTTCTTGCACCCAAGCCACTTTATAGAGAATGTCGATCCTCCTAGTATACAACAAGTCTATCTCTTTTTGTTGCATTGAAATATAAAATTATAATAAACTATAATTATGAAATCTATTAAGATAACTTAATTTTTTTATGTATAAAATGAAAATAGATAAAGAGTATTGTGTCTGAAGTTAATGTTAATTTATCTAGGTGTAATTATATAGGTATGATGTAATCATGTTATTTACGTTCTTGAAATCTCTAATAAAACTGTCGATTTGTCTGGAATTGTTTATTTAATAATAACCTGTCATCGTGTTTATGATATCCAGGGATAAAGTTTCATATCTTCAACTTTTATCTTAATGCTACGACTTTAAAGTTATTTTGTGAGCTATGAGCAACGTCAGAAAACAATTTTTAATCTCATTTTAGATTGAGATATTGCGCAAGCAATGCTTGATTTTCCAATATTATGCAATAGATATTTCTATATCTTGTCCTTTGAAAACAATGAACTAATTGAGAACTTTTGGTATCGAATGATGCTTGAAATACATATATTACAACTTTGTATTACAACCGAAGCTTTCCTGAAATGGCAAAAATCAACACTATTTCCAGAAATCAAATTCTATAACCATGCAATTTGAAAACAGCAAATCTATTTACAACTTATTATTGGATCTGATTCATTGATTACAATAATGGACGACTTACTATTTCCCCCTTTTTTCATTTAATTCCTCTTAGATTGAAAATACAGCTGCAGTTCCAAATATCATGCTATTTTAGCATGACTTGGAATCAAATTTGGAATCAAAGCGCTTAATTACCTTGATGCCAACTTGACCCTCGATGGATTGGACAAAGTGAACCATCCGCTTAACCAGCCTGTTCACCCGATTTATCAAGCATCTATTTTTTTCTTTTGGGAACCTCTCAAGTCTTTCATCTACGAGACTCAAACTCACTCTGATTGGGACCTCATTACAAAACGTTTTGTTACTGCTGAAAATGATTGTGATTCATCATTTTCAATCAGTACACCAATCACTTAATAAATGCTGAGAGGGTTGTATAAATGTTGATTACAGAATTACTTGTTAAACGCTGCAAGACTTGTATCAATTTTGGTTGTCGAACATTTGAGCATTTACTGTAATTATTAATGCAAATAAAAAGCATTTTATCATTTAGTTAGCATCTCTTGTTTTTCCGCCAAAACTTTTCATTTCCGATTCCACGTTGCTAAAATCAAAGCTTCTTTGAGTGTATTTTACCTTCCCTTAAAATTTGACTCATGGATACAGGGACATCTGTATAAGTCAAATAAATTTTTTGAAATCTTACAGTAAGACAATTCAGAATTTCAAAATACCGATCTTGAAGCCAAAACTATATTTTCTGCTTTACTGAATGACAAAATAACATTTCGAAATATATTGCTCATTGTCACGTTAAGTGTTACCAAAATTAACAGTATGTATTAGATAGCATTAAAACTAAAGTATGTATTTTAATAATATTTTAGGAAAAGATTTAACATGATTTTGATTGAATCACACCATTTATGAAAAATGCCACAAACGCAACTAATTTTTATCAAGTGAAAACTATTGATGTTTTATATGTGTTCATTTAGCATATCTTACATAATCCGCAATATTGATGTTTCTTATGTAGATTTATAACGCTCTGTCCTTCCTCTTATCTAACTCTTCCTTCATCTAAAATCACAAACTTAAAGTCACTAGATTAAATTTTAAATGCACTTACGTAAAATTTCATTTAATTCACAGTCACAGGTCATTAGTCAAATTACCTACATATTTATACTATTAAGGGAAATAATCCATATCCCTCAACTTATTTATTAACAAAAGTTTCATGTAAATATTAATTATTAAGTTTTCCCCGACACTCAGGTCCTAGCAGATGATAATGTCGTAAGGACGAAGTCTTATCTTCAGCTTCTGCAAGGCAGAATCGAAACTTTGCTCCAGCATATCAAATTAGATTCACACACACACACATACACGCTAACTTCGGCCTATCTTATGCATCCGCTTTTTTCTATCGCTTCGTTACGTTTCTTTAATCTAACAAATTTGAATGGCAAGCATTTAATTTCGCTGAATAGAGGATTTTATTTTTTGTAACTTAAATTAAAAAAGTCCTATTGTAATTAGTAGAAGGTGAATAGCAGATGTTACATATTTAACAGATCTTACATTTTCAACTGAAAAATTCTATTATATTTTAATGCTGGTCGATTTAAGTCATTTGATTTTACTTTTAATAACTACTCAAAATAATTTATATCCATATCACGTCACTATACAAAAAAACCTATTTTTACTGTTTATATCATATGTAAACTGCTGTTTGTAGAAAATGCAACACCATGAAGGAATCATCAGAATCAAATGAAATTCGCAGCAAATGTCAATTATAGGATATTATGCAAATTAATAAAGTTCCAGAGCCATCGCGCGTGCGCGGCGCGCGCAGCGCCCTCTGAATTGATGCTGAAAGCGTATAAATAAAGTGCTGTAGCGGGACGTTGAAAAAAGTCTATGATTATTTGTTAGTGGCAAACGTTTAGTGAGACCTGAGTATGCCTCCACGACGGAAGAATAAGAAATTCAAGCAACTTACGGAGTTTGAACGAGGGAGGATAATCGGCCTTCGAGAAGGAGGATTTTCCTATCGCGCAATAGCAGCTCGTATGCAGCGGAACAGTTCCACAGTGATGCGAGTTTGGAAGCAGTGGACCGACGAGCACCGAACAACTCGAAAAACAGGCACTGGATGACAGAAGGTGACGTCAGAGCGCGATGATCGACACCTGCTCCGCATGGCGGTGAATGATCGCACAGCTTCCTCCAGGCAGCTGGCAGCACGTTGGTCTACTGCTACAGGTGTACAATTGTCGGCTTCGTCAATTCGTCGTCGTCTGCTGCGCCGTGGATTGCGTGCAAGGGTGCCTTTATACAGGATTCCCCTCACGGCGAATCATCGACGGCTGCGTCGGCAGTGGGCTCTTGAGCACAGAGACAGGCGAGCTGATTGGCACCAAGTTGTCTTTTCAGATGAATCACGCTTCAATTTGTGGACCCATGATGGCCGTGTTCATGTTAGACGTTATGCCGGTCAACACTGCCTTCCTGAGTGTATTATTGAACGACATAGTGGTCGAACACCCGGAGTTATGGTCTGGGGTGCGATTTCGTATCATGGACGATCCAATTTGATACGAATTGAGGGTAATCTCAATAGCAACAGGTACGTCCATGAAGTGCTATAGCCCGAAGTCGTTCCTTTCCTTCAAGGCATCCCTGGAGCTATCTTTCAGCAGGATAATGCACGCCCACATGTTGCGCGGACTGTTCGAGACTTCTGTTCAGCACAACGCATGCAACTTCTTCCTTGGCCTGCTTATTCACCGGATATGTCGCCTATTGAGCACGTGTGGGATATGGTTGGTCGGCGTCTCGCTCGTGATCCGCGTCCTGCAGTTTCCAAAGACGAACTTTGGTTGCGCATACAAGCGATATGGAATTCTCTTCCTCAAGCAGATATTCAACATCTGTTTGACTCCATGCCACGTCGTATAGCAGCACTTATTGCAGCGCATGGTGGCTGCACCAAATACTGATTTCGGACGCTTAATTTGTTTCTTTTGTTTTGAAAATTTCATCATTTATTTGTATCAGTACAAGTCGTTTCTGCATTAAATTTCATTTGATTCTGATGATTCTTTCATGGTGTTGCATTTTCTACAAACAGCAGTATATATATATACACTCCATAACAATAAAAACCTGACACACCAAGAAGGAATACCTCGATTGTAATGAAATTTCGTATGCAAAAACATTTGGAATGAACATGTAGATGATTAAATTTTGGTGTCCAATGAATGTATAGAAGAAGCTAGAGCGTCTCAGAACTGTGCACTCACCAGGTGTATATAAGAAGCGATTCTCAATGTCATGGTCAATTTTCTGTTGCATTGCAATTTAGGATGCCTTCCAACGAATGAAAAAATCCCTCTCCGAAAGATTCGAGCTCATTATGAGCAACTTTAAGAGTTTGAAAGAGTTCATATGTTTGGAATGGAAAAGGCAGGTTTGGCAAGTCGGGGAATCGCTCCTCATATGGGACAAAGCGATGCCGCGATTAGAAGATACTGGCGAGAATAGGTGGACAATGGCAGATTCCCGCGTCTTGAGGGTAGCAGTCGACCTAGGGCCACAGCAGATCGGGAAGACAGAGTGATTGTCAGATCAGCTGTCACAGTACCTGATTCATCGTTATCAAACATCAGACGTCCGACCCGCACTCGAATGTTCACCATGACCATTCACTGACGGCTGATAGAGCGAAATCTACGCTCGTACCGACTGCTACGCCACTTGCCACTCATGCTTGCACACTGTCAAGCCAGATGACAGTGGTACTTGGCTCTATCAGGTTAGAATGATGCTGACTGGAGATGTATAGTGTTTAGCGACGAATCCTACTTCCAAATGTGTCCTGACGATCATCGAAGACTTGCCTGAAGAATCCCAGGGGAGCGTGCCGATCCTACTTTCACTATTGAACTCCACACAGGCCCTCAACCAGGCGTTATGGTCTGGGGTGCCATATTTCTTGATAACCAGTTCGCTTTGGTTTCGACTTACAGCACAGCGGTACGTCAATGACATTCTGAGACCTGTTTTGCTACCGTTCCTTTTCCAGTTCCCTGGCCTTATTTTTAGCACCCCACATACGGCACGTGTCGCTACGAACTGTCTTACATCTTGTCAAACACTTCGTTGCAATCCAGATCTCTCTCCAAACGAGCATGTCTGGGATATGATGGGAAAGCGACTGCCTCTTCCAGAGAATGTTGATGACCTCGCCCGACAATTGGAGCCAATTTGGCAAGATATACCATATGAGACCATTAGAGAGCTTTATCACTCTGTGCCACGTCTTGTGGCAGCTTGCATCCAGATTGAAGGTGAGTCGACACCTTATAGAGCTCGTTACTTTGGAACTATGTAACACTGAAATCAATCAATCAATTTTTCAGAAATTTTATTATATTTTATTTCTGATATAAATTATGTATACCTGCATAAATTCTCTCAATTTGCTTCTACAAAATAAATGTGTTGAATATTTGATGGTGAGTTTCGTTTTCGCAATACAGAGCTGCCTGTGGGGCAAATTCGAAACTATAGTCGTTTGCAATAATCGTGAGAAGAATTTTTGTCCTCTCTCTCTCTATATATATATATATATATATATATATATATATATGTGTGTGTGTGTGTGTGTGTGTAAAGAGCTTCTAATTTGAAACTAAGTAGCGTTTGAGAGTGAATTTAATCATTTTTACCAGTTTACTTTTAATTGTGGGATCACATACGTATTTAATGTGCAATGTCTATAAATAAGGTGTTTTATTACAAAAAATAGTAAATAGGTTCGGTTTGATAAAATAAACTTTCAAGTTACAACAAAATTTATTGTTTCAAAGAATAGAAAAAAAATCTGTTCAACAACATCATATTCATAAATAATATTTTACAAGTATATACTTTTTTATTTTCCCTTAATCTCTAATTACTAATTTCTTAAAAATGTAATAAAGATTGTGATTTTTTTTAAAAAAAAATTTAACTTTCATTCCTCCCTTCATATTACACCATTCCTGTTTTAATTAATGTATGAAGATGGTATCATAATTTTTAACTAATGGTTTTTAAATATTCTGATTACTTAAAAATCAAATTTGGAGTTGAAAAAATAAAAATAATTGAAATGTGCATTAATTATATAAAGGTAATGTGGGACAGTTAAAATAGTTTTGTACATCTTATCAAATATTTTTCTACTTTATTACGAGAAATTTATATTATAACGATAAAGTTAATACATGTAATTATAAATTAAAATAAATAAAATAACCTTAGATTAGAACGTCTTATCTTATTACTACATATTAATTATGCGATTTGCATAGATTAATTTCAATTGACGATAACTCTGAATTTTTAACAGAAAGTAAACCAAATTACTTTTCTTCGAATTAATATAAATATTTTAATGGAGTTAAATATGTTTGTGTGTCTAAAAGATAAAATTAATACTTTTAAAGAGTATTAAAAAACTATGTGTTTTTGATAAAAGAAAAAAGTTTGATAGTTATTATTTGAATTGTATAATTGAAATTGTTTTTAATTCAAAATAATATATACAATGTATGAAGTTTTTCAAGAGGTTATTCTGA
The DNA here is from genome assembly GCA_019974015.1 of Nephila pilipes. NCBI lineage: Eukaryota > Metazoa > Arthropoda > Arachnida > Araneae > Nephilidae > Nephila > Nephila pilipes. The sequence goes on from BMAW01017423.1 coordinate 22,706, forward strand.
AAATCTGATAATCTAACCAAAAACTTTGGTTCTATCTTTAAAGTTTTTACAAATAATTTTGCATATCACACCTAATATAAGCAGACTGTAATATATTTAGAATAATTAAGGAGCTTAATAATTCCGAAAGTTTTATAAATTCGGATTAAGTAAATTGTGGCAGTACTTATGATAAACGCTTTTAGTTAGTATGGGTAACAGTTTAATAACTATATACGAGAAATTTCATCAATGAATGATGAAATCGTCTGAGATATTGAAGCCTTCATATATATTCAAACATTAATCAATTCCTGTGAAGACATTAAATTCTATAATGAGTTCAAAGAATCATATATCTAAGAAATTATTTATAAGACATGCATTCCTAAAGTTAATAAAACGTTTAATTTGCTTATTTGCTTTCTTTTTAATAAAGAAATCTGAGAACTAAGAAATTGACTACAAAGTCAGGGTTTATACAGTATTATGAAGGTACTATAACGAAGAATCACCGTTATTGATATAAATTCTGGGTTTTATAAACATGAAAGAAGACCTTAAAAGTATTAAATGAACTAGAAATCCTCATAATATTATATATTTTCACACAATATCTGTACATCAAACTGTGCTATTAAGTCTACCAGAAAGTTCAATACATTTAAAAAGTCAAAGAAAATAATACTTTTTTTATACATTGAATAATACTTACTGTATAATATAATTTCTGCTGTTACATATGAGTATGATCTCTTGTCAGCATGTTGGTGCTTCATAAATGTCATTCTTGAAAAATGACTTCTCTCTAATTTTTTTTTTATATAAAAACGCTTTCCAGGGAGTAAAACAGGGACTTATCGGAGGGTACTATGTCTGGGAAATGTGCTGGTTGCAGCAGAATTTCTCATTATAGCTCTTCAATTTTCTGACAAGTCGTTTAAGATGTATGTGGTCTAGAATATCGTGATGAAGCATTATGTACTTTTCATTAAACATCTTTGACATCTTTTCTATTAGTGTGTTGTTTAAAACACCCATTTGCAGAACTTTTTGTTAGGTTTGAAAAAACTCGTGATGTATTGATCCTTGGTTATTCCTCCATATACGCAGTATTTTGTTATTCAAATTCAAGCTCGGATTAGGAAATGGGGAGTTGGGATGTCAGTTTTCACAGTATATTCTTTTCCTTATGGTATTTTCGTAGTTAAGCCGTTTTTCATACCCAATTGTCATCCAGTCTAAAAAGGATTTTACTGAAAGCAACATTCAAAATTAAAGCATATGTTAACAAATAACTACTTGATTTCTTCAGTTTACAAACTGAAGTGAGCTACATTTTCCACCATTTATATATGAGCTTATTTTTAGTAACGGTAAAAGATGAGCAATCATATTATTTATTATTTGCTGTTAATTGATATTGAATCTGAATTAACCCTGAGATAACATTTAAACTTCAGTTTTTACTTGCATTTTATTCTCCCAAATTATATTAGGTTGTCCACTTTTCCCTAAAGAAGAGGTTTAATTTCGTTAAATTTCTCAACCTTAGAGCCTTTCAAATCAATTTATTGAACAAAAAGATCCATTTAGATTACACACTTTTCTACATTTTTGCCTGATATAGGAACACTTGAAGTTGACATTAGAAACACTATTGAACTTAACAAGATCTGACATTACAAGAAGTCACTTATAGCTTAAGATTAAACCATACTTCTGTTTAATGGAATGTTTTGAATATAAAAAGTATCCAATGACTATTGTATATCAATTTATTTTAAAATATTGTTTCGCTTGAAGTATTTTTTATAAAAAATAATGGTAAAACTTTGCTTGACAAATATTCGATTCAAATAACAGTTGTAACTATCTGATTTGGAAGAATATTGACTTTAGTTTTATTCTTTTTGCAATTAGAAGATATAAATTAAATTATTACTTGTATTTTAAAGTTCTTCAATGCATATAAAAAATCAATAATGGAAGTCAAAGTTAATTTGTTATGGAATCTTCGAAAGCTTTATTTTAAGTTATTTTAATTTCTGGTAGGGGTTTGTAAATTTTTTTAGAATCATAGGGATATCCTCATTAGTTTATGTAAAAATTTGTATTTTTATGTACTCTTTTAAAGTGAGAACACATCTTTAAAAAATAGTTTAACTAAATTATGGGAAAAATTTGTAACAATAATATCTAGAGGAACTGAAGATTTAGAGTAGAAAGAAAAACTTTGCATTGTCATTAATAATTTCATTGTAATTGCAAAATAATGCCATTAATTATTTCCTTCCTCCCCTAATTAAATTCTAAAAAAATAGGGAAATGAAATCCTGAATTTAAATGAAGCTTCATTATTCAAATTATATGTAAAGATTAAAAAAAATTGCTATTAAGGAGCATCGATTTACTTAAGTGCAAAAATATAAAAAATATCAGCATTTTGGAAACATTTTATCAAGGAATCTAAATATTCTGATATCATGGGTTTTGACTTAAGAAGAAAAAAAAAAGAATCCTATTAATGCTTAAAATTAAATATTTTAGAAATGTGATAATATCTTACACAACAAACAGAAATGTAAATGTTCCTATTTTTATTAAAATGTAAGATGCAGAAGCATTTATAATTAAGAAGGGAAATAGTAACATTAAAATAAAAATACATTTATCAGAATTGTATTTGTTAAATCCTTTTTAATGAGCTAACTTTCTGAGAATCTCAAAAGTAATTACTTTGTTTTTCTAAAAAATAAGCAAACCATTGAATATCTGATTAAATCAAGATAAAAAAAATAAGCAAATGTTTTTAAATTTTAAATTGTATGTATTTGTATTCAATATCATACAAAACAGAGTACATATTACTTTCATTTCATGAATAAAAACTCAATTTGAAACAGTAATGTTAAATAATATAATGTTAAATTACAAATACATATAACAAATAGAAATAAATATAACAATTTTTACGAAATTTTTTTACGCTCCTTCACAATTAAGATAATTTGTTTCAAGATATATTTTTAAACTATATATTAAATTATGTCTTACGGTGTTTGGATAAATAAAATTAAGAGAAAAACAACCTGATTTTAGGCATTAAATGTAATATATCTTCTGATTTTTCACTTATTTGAATGTTTGTCTCAAACTACTTATTATTTACATAGTATATATGCAAGGTAAAGGCCCTTTTGTATAGTCACCCTCTAGAAATTATTTACAACGGTACGAAATTCTTTATAAATTGTTAATTTTTGGTACACGTGAAATAGATAATTTAATTTCAGATGCTTGAGAATAGATACACATAGCAATGAAGGTTAGCACATGAAATTCAATTTAGTATGAAATCATATTAGCACTCGGGGCACTGCCCAGTATTAAAAAAAACCATAGGTGTTTCGTACCTTTTAAAAAACGCACACATATAAAAGAAACAGATGGATTAACTATTTATCTGTCAAGTATTTTAATCGAATATTTTTAAAAAAAATTACTAAAAAATTATTATATAATTTATCTTTCTTTCATAGATTAATAATTGCTATTTTTAAAGTTTTTTTGGAATACTGAAAAATTTTCTTTTTTGAAACATCAGCGTTTATCAGAATCCTGTACAAATTTTTATATTACTAAACAATAAGAATATTTGATTAAAATGCATTATGTAATTGAGAGTCCCCAAATACTTTTACAAAATAAAGCTAAATAGTTGAGAAAAATATCAAATGAGGTATGAAAACCGAATAAAGAATCATTTTGGGGGGGATCAAAATAAAAGAAAAACAGACTAAATAAAGCGAAAAGATAAAATTGTATATTCATTGCGTGAAAAGCAATATTTTCTTATGAAGTAAATAAAGACACTTTAAGCCCTTGTTGATGAATGAAGGCTATGAAGGTAGTTTAATGTGTTGATAACATTTCAACTTTGAAATTATTAATAGTGTTTTTTTTCCTTAAGATTGGAAGAATTACGACTATAAAATTCAATTAAAAATAATTTTTATAACACTTATAAAATATGTATAATTTCCTTATTGAAAATATATCTTTTATTTTATGTCTGTCTTTTAATAAAAATATGGAGGCTTTTAATTCATTAAAACCACTTCTTTCATAGTTTCAAATTTAGTATTTTTTGTGATACACCTTTACAAATTTGATAAAATAGCAGAAATAAATACAGATTTATTTCCCAAACTTGTTTTTCGTTTCATTGCTTATTAATATTATTTCACTAATTTTTCATACTGAAAATGTTATTTATTATAAATATTTTTATGAAATCTTATTTCCGGAAAATGAGATTTTAATAAGAGAAAAAGCTTTCATTCATAATGAAACTAATATATCCTGAATATCAGTAATCGGTTCAACAACACGTTTTATTTGATGCAGTAGAAACTCTCTGTAAATACATGCATTTAACGGTAGAATTTTTACTTACTTCTTTTTTTTGTTGCCAAAACTTATTTTAATTCGTGAATAAAATTTACAATATTATTAGATGGTTTTCTTCTAGTTATTATATTTTATATTAACTTGTGATTGAAAAATTTAATTTATGTCATTTTTTTTTCTATTTAGCAATGCTGGGATTCTGCTTGTTGATGGTGGTTTTATCCGGAACTTGCATCATCTGCTCTATCATAATGTTGATTGGACTTTTTAAGGTATTTATTATGCTTCCTTTTTTGTTCCAAAGCTATTTCTAACTATAATTATTTATAATTTAAGTAAATTGTATTGAATTACGTTGGAATGTTATTTAAAACTGAATTAAAGTTCGATTTATTTTTACTATGCAATATCAACTAACGCATTGCTATAAAGCCAAATACTTATTTATATTAATCATTATTACTTGGCATTCATCGTATTCTATTGTTTTTATAATAGCTTTTAATTTCATTTTCTTGAGAGGTTATGTTTAAGTATTTATTTATAGTGGAAAAGATGAAACATTTATAATTGTTTGTAAATCTTAATTTTTTCACTGTAATACTTTTCCCCTTTATTAATTTTGATCTAAATATCTTGATACTTTAAGCGAAGTTTTTGATAATAAATTTATAACAATGATATTTTTAAAATATATTTCAAAGATAAAT
>BMAW01017423.1:27907-41616 GCA_019974015.1 Nephila pilipes
CAAAATTCTGTAGAAATTTTAATTTCTGCGTACAATGTTAATATATCATATCGTATTTTAAAGAAAGTATGAATAATATAGATTTATAAATAAAAATAATCATAATGTCTTTTAAACCTATTTAATACGTTCATGATAAAGTATTAATCTAAAGATAGATTAAAATTTTAAAAATAAATAAATAAAGCCGAGATAATTAATTAAAGTATCATTTAAGAAATACAAAACATTTACTCATTCCTTTAGCTAAAAGTTTGGGTTATTACAAACCGAGAAGTTTTTTTTTTCTTTTTTTAGATAGTGATACCCATATTGCTCTGATTATGCCACTCGTAAGTATCCCGGAGAAAATATTACGAAAGTGGCATTTACAGTGAATCTACTCTGTGAACAATGTGTCAAAAAGTACCTAGAGTATGCGAACAAAAAAAAAGGATAAAATAATAAAAGTTTGAGTTCGATACTAAAGCTTGAGATCAGTGAATATTATTCGTTAATAAAGCTGTGTATTGGCATGAAACGAGATACAACTGATTAGCAAAATGGTACAATTAAGTTAGGCCTAGAACTTGGTCACAAAAATGTAAAATCTACTCCATTTGTGTGCATAGCATGTGCTATGAATGCAATGCACAGGCAATATCATTTGTCCTGAATAAACTATTTCCAGAACTGCAATGCCAGACAAAAATGATTCTATCCACGAGGGATTCTCAGCATATATGTGGCATGGTTACGCTCCAAAATGTAACCAAATACTAGTCGCCTCCAAACAAAGCTGTCATTTGATAATTCCCTAACAAGTCCACTTGCTTTTCGAATGCTCTTTATCCCAAGAGTTAGCATCGCATGGAATTATCAGCCATATCTCCCTCTGATCTCCACAAATCACAGTTGACTAAAAGCAAAAGAGACTCCAGCGGGTTATTACAATGTAAATGACTTGTAATTTGTAGTACGATCAGACGAATCACGCTTTTACTTATTTTCCAATAATGGACGTTTAAGTGTAATTAGTAGGCCCGGAGAAGCGCAATCTCCATGCTTAGTCAAGTCATCAGAATAACTAAAAGGTGGTTGTGTAAAGATTTGAGGGTGTATTAAATTAAGACTATTTAGGTGCTATTCACCTTTTGAACAACATACGGACTAGCTGTGGTGCATTGTACATTTTAAGAAATTTCTCTTTAATAAAATTATCATTTAATTGCCTGTAGTTCTTAAAAGAAATCTTAAAAAAGGTATATATCTAGAGAAAAAGTTATTCTTAATATTTGTTACTAATTATATATATATATAAGTTAAAATTATCTAGAAATTTTTTTAAATGTCCCTCCTTCATTTGACAATGGGAAATTTGTCTCTCGTTTAGTTAAATTTTTCAGATTCTACATTTTATCAATAAAGAAACTCGAATTTGATGTCACTTCTACTTTGATATGTTATTTTTCTGTGCATACTGATGGTACTATCATGAAAAATTATTGAATAAACCCTTAGTTTTTCCCTTGGAATTTTATCTGTCATATATTCATCGTTAGGTAATATCATTATTATCTCTAATATGGTATTCTTCATTAATAACCATTATTTGAATGTTCTCAATTCTGATACTCAAGAATATCAGGGAATGTATTTAAAATAAGTGGGTTATGAAACGCGTTATAAGTAATTTTAATTTTACTAAGCATCTTTATTTCAATATGGTCCAATTTTCTTGAAAGTTTCAAAATTAAGTTTTGAACTATAATGTTATAAAGGTTGTACATGTGTTTCTGAAGAATTGTTTATGTATTTATGAAGATTTGTATATGTGTGCAAATTTTCAATCGGTATAAAATTTAGAAAAATATTAATATTAAAAGAAATTCATTAATGAATTTTTTTACTAAGAAACTTATTTTTAATTAAGAATAAAAAAATGTAATTTTATTTTATTTACAATCTCTAATATTTTATATAAATATTAACCCTTGTCACGAGCTATCCAACTTTAAAATATCTTTTATTTTTGTTTTTCCTTTAAATTCTTATGTGTTTCTTTTGGCATTATTTTAAAACAATTTTATTATTATTATATTGCTATTAGCTATAGCAGACTTAAAGAAATATCTAATATTAATTTTAAACTATTATGTAATAGTAAACGTATTATACAGGGATAATAAAAAAACAATATCAGGGAATATAAAATAAAATTTTCATATGATAGATAAATTGTATTTCCCTAAAATAATTTTTTTATTTAATAAGTCAACAAATTAGAGTTATGAAAGATTTAAATTTTTTTTCTCAGTAAAAAGAAAGCTTCAATTGTATATTTCTTTTAATTTTTGTTTTGCTTAAGTACGAAATTGACACCAAGTAAGAATATAGAAAATCAATTCAAAGTTTCATTCAAAACCGGCACATATTACTTACATAAATAATTTAATCCAAAATATCATGTATAGAATTCTCATTTCTGAGATCAATCTCAGTTTCTCTCATGTATCACGCTTAACACTTGAAAGCTGTATGCTAATTGAAATATTTCATTAATAATTTACAAAGACAAATTTTAAAAGCCCTGAACACAAAACAGAAGTTATTTTCTTAAAAGAAGCTAAAAGATTAGTTGAATAATGACAAACAGGAAGAAATTATTAATTGAATCATTTCTTTTTTTAACTAAAGTGAGTGTTTTTTTTTTTTTAACCTGAAAAAATTTCTGAATCCATTTCATAGAATATTAATCCTCTTGTAAGATCATAAAAGCGCTGAAACTGATAAAACGTGCAGCATATGAATGAAAATTGTTTATTTAATATTTAATTATTAAAAATTTGACACTCAAATCTTTAGTTGGGCATATTAATTTAAGGATAAATACTATTTTGAATATTATGTTTAAAAACAAGTCTGCTATCACTAAGCAAATAACAGTGATTCATAAAATATGAATGAACATTATTAAAATAAAACGTGTAACTGGATTTCAGAAACTGAATAGAGGTACAAATATATCTGCTAATTTTGAAAATCACCACCAAACCTTAGAAATCATTCAATACATCAGTCTTCTCTATCATGTGATATATATATATATATAAAACATGCTAGTGAAGAATGTTGTATATATATAATTATATTCGTGATCTTCAGGAATTTTTTCCTATTTAGTTTTTATATTAAAGCTATACCGGAAGATAATCGGAGATGCTATAGTCTTCTAGATCATCAAGTGTGTTTTCCTAAGTGAGATTTAAATTTTCAAAATAATTTCTTTTTCTGTTTATCATATTTTCATTCAACATAGATTCATCATTCAAAGAAAAATTGCTTCAATGTCAGAAAAAAAAATTCTGGCAAATCATAATAATTTATTTGATGTTATTTATTAATTAAACTATTTAGACACCTGTAAGAATCAAATTATTGTTTTAATGTGATTAATGTGTGCATAGATTTCCCATTTTATCATTTTTGCAGCATATAAATAATTACATGTTATAAGAAAAAACTTGTTCTAAATAATGTTCATTTTCAACATTATCAAACTTAGTTTTTTTTGGCATGTGAGTTTATTTATTTTAACTTTATTGAATAATATGCGCATGAATGGGGCCTTTCATTCTAAAAAGATTATCTTCCTTTGCACTAGAGCAGCCCACCGGGGTACTGGCGAATGAACTTAGATAATTTCATTTCATAATCAAATGACATGGAAGACATCTAAGCAATTCTTATGAACATTCCTTATATTTGTAAATAGAAAGGGATTTTATTACTCTTTTGTCGTACTTTCAGAAATTTCTTACGATTTAATGAGATTTTTTTTTTTGGTGACACGTGGGTTCGAATACAAGAGAGCATGAAACTCGCAACCTTAACCATCACGCTACTACTGCATTTGAAAATTCCTCCTTATCTGTCTCTAGAAATAGATTTTAACTCGTTATCTTATAACTTTTCATGTACATGTGTATGTTCTACATCACAATCCTAAGAATAATTATATCTTTCTCCTGAAACTAAAATTTTCTCAGGAAAGATTTATGTTCCTCCTACTATTTTAATAGCGATTTGTTTGAATAAAGAGAAAGTATTTTAACCGTTTATGAAGAGTTATTTTATGTTTCTTTCAACTATAAAATGTTTTAAGTTTATTCTAAGCTAAACTAACTTGATTTCTATTACATCGTTTTAAGATTCTTCAATTTCATGCACTTTTGAACAAATCGTTATTCATTTTAAATTGTGCTTATGCTTCAAAAATTACAGTTTTATTTCTTTCTGCTCTTAAATATATTTTTCCAGAAAAAACATTTAAAGAAAGTCATCACATTAAAATGTTCTTGAATTCCGTTAACCATACAAAACATAATGCGAATTTCTAATTTTTTTGTCTGTTGTGGTATAGCAATTTTATAATTTTCAATATTTGTATTTGTAATAGAAATTTGAACTCGCATTAAAAACACACAGTTTCAACTAAATGATGTTTCCAAACTTGCCTGAATATTTCTAAGATTATTTTTCATCTATAGTTAGAAATTGGTGTAAATAATGATAAATATATTCATTTAACGCGGACTCAGTAATTTTTTATATTTATACATCAATTATATTTGGTGGCTACTTATTGATGTTACTATTAAATAAGAGAATTATTAAGAAACTATTAAATCTTGTGCAGATTTTTGGAAAAAATTTTGACAATTAAATGATTTAAAATTCTTAAAACCTTTTTTAGTAATACCTATAAGATTTTCAAAACTAAAAGCAAGAAAGAAAATTTAAGTTTTGATGTAAAACATTCTCCTAAATTAATGTAATTGTCATTTATATTTTCATTTTGTGAAACAATAAGTACAAGCACCTTATACATATGCATAAAAAAATATTCCTCTAATTACATTAATGAAAATATTTGATATTTATTTGTTTTTATTTTAATTTTTTAATTATCTATTAGAAAAAAGTGTTCTGTATTATTTTGGAGCAAAAATTGTTTGTGGAGAAAGATGATTTTGGATGTTAATTTTAATTTAACTCATGTTATTAAAGTAAACTAATATAATTGTAAGAAAATAATGAAAGTCATTACTTCTTTATGAATGATTTTAATCAAACTATTTATTTTACAGTCTTTGAGAGTTTGAGAGGGCACGGTACGCAATGAGCAACGCTTTTTAATTAAATATTTAAAAGAACAACTTAATATTAATCATATTTGAGTACACATAAAATGTGCATTCCAGAAAAAAATTTTGTGTTCAAATAAAAAAACAATTAAGATTTTAATTTTTTTCAAAATATGTTAAATTTTTAAAATTTCTATTGATTCAATAAATTTTAATACTTTTGAGCAATATTTTATTCTTAATTTTTTAAAAGTGTTTCTTACAATTTCATGAATGTGTTTTATTTTACTAGCGTACTTTATCGATTCACAATTTTTTTTCTTTCAGAGCTATATAAAGCAAATATATCTAATATTTTGTAATATTTTTAAGAAATTAACTATTCATTTAAATCATTTTCCCTCCCTGAATCATCAAATATTTTATGCAAAACTACCAGATAAATTTCAAAACCTTTTACTGAATACAAGAAAAAGCCCTAGAGTTTTAAATACATGGAGGCCATGAAAAATAAAAAAAAAAAAGAAAAAGTAGTTTAAAATTTTGAAAACTATTGAAATTTTATGGTACACTGTTAAAGAAAACATAAAGAACTCGCTAAATAACGTAACTATAACTATTATATGTGTATGTACAGATGGAGGACAAAATAATACGAACATATGTGAAAAAGTATGACATATTTCACACCTGCAGTACAGTCCCACCACCTGCAACAGAAGTCTGCCACCTAGTGAGCGTGAAGAGGAACGTATCAGTTCTCTCAACACAAGTCATCTACGTTTCATGCGTCTATCGAACTGTCTGTGATAAGTTGAAATGTCAGACCTGTCAGAGATCCAAAGAGGAATGATTGTTGGAGCGCGTTTAAGTGGAGCATCGGTTACGGAAGCAGCAAACCTTTTGGGATTTGCAAGAAGTACGGAATCAACCGTTATGACAGCGTACATAAAGAGGGTAAGACGACGTCTTCCAAACACAATAGTGGCCGAAAGTCAAAGCTTGCTAATAGGGATAGACTGGTCTTGAAGCGCATTTTAACCCGAAAGCACAAGCAGTCGTTATTCGAGATAACATTCAAAATGAACTGTCATCTCCAGGACCCCGTTTCAACAAAAACTGTCAAAAGGAACTTCATGCTGCGAACATTTATGGCAGAGTGGCAATTCGTAACCCCTTTGTGACAGCAATTAATGCTTTCAAGCGACGCCAATGGTGCTGAGATCACAAAGGCTGGTCCCCACAGCGTTCGCAACAGGTAATATGGTTAGATGAATCATCCTTCACCCTATTTCAGACGAATTCACCCTATTTCGATTCTCCAGTGTTACTGTCTAGAGAACGCTTGGAAAAGTGTTTAATCCTGAATGCCTCTTGCCGACTGTGAAGCATGGAGGGGGGGGGGGGGAACCACTATGGTTTAGGGTGCGATATCTTGGCGCGGTCTTGAACCACTTGTTAACCTGCATGGGAGAATCAAATTCAATCACTATCTAAGCATTCTAGGGGATCATGCCAATCCTTTTATCTGTACTGTACTCCCTGAATAGCGACTGCTTTTTCAAGACGACAACGCCCCTATCCACATTGTTAGGTGTGTTCAAGCATGGTTTGAAGAGCATGGCGAGGAAGTTGAACATCTTGCCTGGCCCCCTCCGTCTTCCGATTTGAATATTATTGAACATTTATGGGAATATTTATGTCAAAACTTCTTTCCCAATTTCCACCTCCATCCAGCCTTTCGGAGTTAGAGACCGTTCTGCAAGGGGGATGGCTTAATATTCCTTTAAATATTGTCCATAACCTTTATGCATCTATCCCACGTTGCATTAAATCTGTACTTCAGTCAAAGGGGGGTCCAACTCCCTATTAATAAAGATTTTCCATTATTTCACAGGTGCTCGTAATATTTTGTCCTCCATCTGTATATTTAGAAATGTCATACGAGGCGCGACAATAAAATAGATTGCCTGATGATATCACAGAGGAGCTGCTAATGCTCGAAAATCATACGAAAAACTGCTGTATACCTTGAAGTCTCCTTTCTAGATTGCTACATCTCCCGTGCCTATAGTTCGATCAGTCTGAATGTGGTCTTCAATGGTGTAAGACCTTCTTTTTTTGTTTTACAAGGAAAACGTGAGAGTTTTGAAAGAACAATTAACTAACGTAAAATTTCTTATAGAACTGGAAAATACACTATTGAACTCAACACTTTTTTTTTAAACGAAGTATGCGAAAATGAATGTGTAGTAAGTACACAGGTACTTGAGTGATTTAAGCGTTTTAAAGATGACCTAAAATATGTTGAAGTTGAAGTCCTACAGAACACACTTTCACGTCAGCATCGAAGAACATTTTTGTCAGAATGTGTACATAACTTGGGTTCTTAAAGGACTAACATTTAATCAGCATTACTGTCTAATTTCCGAGAGAGAATTAGAAAAAAAAATGACCTGAATAGTGGAAAAGAAAGTCATCGATCCTTCATCAGGACAGCGTACAAGCTCATATAATATTGTCTGTCAAGATGTTTCTAGTCAAGTATAACTTGTAAATGTTGAATCATACACTTTATTTATCTGATCTGCATTCATGTGACATTTCTTTGCTCCCCTTGGTGAAATTTGCACTAACAGGATTAGGATTTGAGACCAATGAAGTTTTAAAAGAAAAAGTGGAATGTATGATAAAATTGTTTTCAAAAGAAAACTTCCAGCACTGTTTTCAATTATAGAAAATTCACTTAAGGCGATGAAAAAATTGAAGTGTTTTGTATTGAAAGCCATAATGATTTAATAAGCATAAAAATATAACAATTTTACAGAACCAATCCAGTAATTTTATTGTTGCCTCGTACAATTAAAATAAGACTTTTTTTTGAAACTTTGGTTACCTGTAGAGGACTATGTCCCCTTAGAAAGTGAAATCTTTTTAGTTTTTTCTTGAGCCACAAGTACAAAATAATCGTCGTAAGACTTCACGCTTCGTATCCATATAGGGATATATATATATATATATATATATATATATATATATATATATATATACATATATGCCAACAATGACAAATAATTTACTACTCTTATAATTTCAGACTTCTACCTGAAATGAAAGTACGCAATAAAGTGTCTAGTGAATAGTATAATTTGTAATAACGGATATTTAGATTCTTTTCTCTCTTGAAAATGTAAATCTTGTGTTATAGCTTATACTACATTCATAAAAATCTTCGTCAAATCTCATAATGAAGTTCATATTAGACCTGAGAGGAAAAGTTCTTTATCAAGCCGAAGCTTATATACTATTCATATTTATTAACTACAAAAAATAAGTATGCAATAACCTAAAAATTTATACATTTAAGGAAATATAATTTGATTACATAATATGTAGTTTTTAAGACATTAAAACAACATAAGAACTAAGAAATATAGTGTTCAATCTTGCGATCAAATTATTCTTCTGGTGCATTATATTGATAGAAGTTTTGATAGAAGAAGAAGATGGTGTACCTTAATTAACCTAAACAGTTATATGTAATTTATTTATTTCTATGCATTATAGGATTTCCTAAATACTTATAAAAAGGAATTAATCGAATCTTATGTCTTACTGAGGAAGGAACATTATGTTAAAAATCTCTGGTGAAGATTGAGTTTGTATTCTTCTTGTTGAGACTACGTTATAATATGTAGGTTTGAGATTTGTTGCGATATCAGATTGTTATACTGACTTAATACTTCAACGATCTTCGACTTCAATATAAATAAAATAATAATATCAATGCCGAATCATTTTTTATTTACTAACTGTAATCATCGCCTTTTAGAAACTGTAGATTTCAATTTATATGAAAATTAAAACTGTTGCCAATCCCGCAAAGCAAACAAAAGTTACAGAAAGATACAATATAACAAATAAGATTTTAGCAATACTTTACAAAGTAATAATTACAATTATTAAAAATGTTTGAATTACAGTTATTTAATATTTACGTATTAATTCGTTACGAGTTACCTTAAATTTCATCATTCTGTAAAAATAAACTTATTCAACCAAAGTAGGAAGCTTTTAAATTTGCTTGATATATTTTTTGTTTTCATTTTAAGAATGCAATTCTCATTAACATCTACAGATAAAATCAATTCTAATGATAATATAATGGGTTTGCTAAAATGATTTTATGGATTTCTATTTTATTTTAAATGGGAATTTAAATGTTTTTATTATTATTTTTGCAATTAATTAACTTAACTTTCTTACCGTGTGGGAAAAAAATTATATTTTGCTTGTATGGGTCTGTTAGACCCATTGTAGTGAATATTTATTCTAGGTTCTAAAAAAAATTTTATGTGGCTTTATTTCATTTAATTTTGTGTTTATTAAAATAGGCAACATTTTTGATACCTTTTATTTCTACCCCTATCTTTTCTTGTTTCCTCCGTCATGCATAAACAGTGATTATATTTGCATAAACAGTGTTAAGTGTTAAAAAACTTGAAAGTTTTAAAACTTCTATAATTAAATTTTACTATACTTCACCTTAATCATTCTAGATACAATTTAAAATCAGAAATAAAATTTACAGCATACATTTACATGCTCTTGACAAAGAATACTATGCAGGAAACGCAACTCGTTGGTCTTTATCAGTCTTTCTTTGGACAGCAATTGTTTTACTTTCCTCTTTCAAGTGTTTGGATATTTTTAGGATTTTCTTTCACATTCCACAGTTACTAATTTCTTCTTTACTGTTACTGAGACATATTTTTATACTAATAATTTTGTATGGTTTGATCAGCATTTTTCTACATTTTTAAGAAAAAGGTGTCTTAAGTACAACTTGTTTTGATTGTACGAAGGATTGACTTGCATAAAAACAATAAATGCATTTATTGCGTCCAGATCGAATACATCATTGAACAAATTTACAGATAATCTCCTAGTTTTCCCTTGCATACTTATGCGACTGCAAATTTATCAGTAATATCTACTCCACCTTAAGTTTATTGTATTATAAAACTGAGTTTGATTTCATTCTTTTTTTCACCTGAAACTTTCATTTCGTGATACGTATTTGAAAGGAGAATTACCAATTAATTATTTGTAGGTACATAAAAAATTACAGTCATATTCGGTTATAAAGCAAATAATAATGAGAAAATATTTTATATAACATACATCTGGTATGTATTATCACGCGACATATATCAATGATTATCTGTAGTGCAGACCCATCAAAAATACTAAACTTATATTTTTAAGTATTTATATGCATGTTAATTATATGGGTCGATTATACGAAGTCAGGTAAAATGTCATTTGTTATTTGTTCAAAAAAAGAAGAATTTTTACAAGTCAGAAATGCTATAAACTAAATAAATTTAACTATTTGTGGAATACATAAATATACGATGTCTTAATTAAAGCCCATGAAAACTATCTCGAAATAAATTAATTGTAGAACTGGGAGGTTATACCCATTCAGTGTACGAAGATTAAGACGGTTAAATAAAAAAAAATATGGTAGTGACAATTATATAGTGATTTTTGTCTCATATTTACACCACCAATAATATTCCCGTTACCGTTACACTGTAATTTTTGTTAATAATACTAAATATTTAATGATTGTTTAGCAAAGCAATCTCTTGAATAAATATGGCCATGGTAGCCATATTTATTCAAGAGGTCATGATCCTGGACTCAGGACCGATGGTTTTGGGGTTTGAATGGGGGGGTTCGAGCCTTATGCGACTAAGGACCCACCGTGCAGCCTGGCTAAATGCTTGTCAAATTGGTCGAGGCTCATAGTCCTCTGGTTGGTGGGGTGTGGATGTTAGGAAGTTCCATTTTAGGTGTTGTCCTTGTTACTTGTCCAAGGCTCAAAATTACGATTTCCGTCACCAATAACCTTCGTGATTGCTTCTAGAGTTCAACATTAATAAAACCAACCCTTGAATAAAATTACTTTGAAGTTACGCAACATATTAAAACGTTACGTCTGAAACACTAAGCAATTCAAATACTTTAATAACAGCTTAGTTAAAGTGACATGTTAGAAATGCACATTTATATGATTATTGACAATCAATATCGGGTTTCGCGTATCATAGATTGGAAGATGAGGGCAACATATCTAACGACATTTTAATCGCTAGATCGAAACACCCTTTTATTCGAGTTATCTGAAGATTAGATTTTGAACTGCACTCTTATACTAGTCTTGTTTTTGGGGTTCTTCTGAATATTTAAGAAGTATTTAGCATTTTTTTTTTCTTCTTTTTTAGGATAATAGATTTCTTCTGTTACCTTGGACTGTTGCAGTATCAATGACTACACTAATTGATGTTATGGTATCCTTTTATCTCATCAGAGATGCGGTAAGTATTACTGTCTATAACTGAGTATTTTAACAACTAACTATCAAAATTTTTCATAACTTAAAGTTCAACTTTGAAACAAAAATTCTACATTATTAACCATTCAAAGGGGAAATTTTTTAGTTGGATCACTTTGGGCGTACCCTATCACTTAGCAATTTTTTAATGTTTGCTTCAATTTTAATTACATTTAGCTTAAATATATTCAGTTTAGTAATTTATTATTTGCTTTAATTTTATTTACGTGTTACTGATATAATATTCAATTAAATGATTCATCGTTTGCCTTATTTGTAATTACATTTAGCTTAAATATATTCAATTTAATAATTTATCGTTTCCCTTAATTTTAATATCGGAAAATTTACTACTGTCCATTTCTCTATATTTCATTATTTACTTTTAATTCTTTTATTTAACTGGGTAATTTAATAATAATTATAAAAAAAAGTGCACCTTAGGTATCTAAATCTGTTCTTTGCAAAATTTTGCATAGAACCTTTACATTTATATATTTTTTATTTTTACTTTTACTTCCTTTAAACAATCTACTTTTTTTTTATTTAGATTTATTCTTTAAACGGTTAAATTCCATACTTTTCATATTCAACTTCTGAATTAGGGCAGTTGTAGATTCACATGAGATATACTGAAACAGAACTCATAATTTTTGAGATCACCATATCAGATGATAAAGATGACGATGCAGCAAGTTTTCATTCTTTAAGCTTTCACGCTATGTAAGAAATTTGAGTCTCAATGTAATTCAACATACAACAGTCCTCATCATTTTTACGACACCATTTATTGGAATTAAGTGCTAAACCTACGAATCGAGATATATATTTTACTCCATGAAGATCTTGTGACTTTAACAATAGTTTACATCAAAAGTCTATTTCTATAAAGATTCGTGTAACGTTAAAATTATTTAAAAATGCTAAGTTGTATGGATATAAATATAAACAAACTCAAATGAGGCTACTCTAAGAATATATTCTAAAAAAAATTTCCATTTCTTTTACTGACTTTTAGCTATTTTACTTTTTTTTAAAAAAAGTATTGTATTATAGTTTATTTTTCGATTAGGAGAAAAAACTACTTCATTGAATGTACTCATTTTTATATTGTTTTTTATGTATTTTAATGTTGTAACATGTTCTCTCAGTTAAAAGAAGTTTCATTTAATTTAATTCATCTTAAATGTACATATATTTTACCCCATCACAATATAAATAATATTTATTTTACCTAAATGAAAAAGTTAAGCTTTAAAATTGCGTTTAAAATTTAGCTGTTGAATTATGCTTGGAAACACGGCGTACAGATTAGTTAACTTTAAATAGAAATAAACAATTATTTTAAAGAATTTTTTGTCTCCCCCTCAGGGACTTATTTTCTTTATATAGGAATTATGAAACAAAAACACATTAGCGACATTTTTCTCTGCCATGGGGCTTAGTATTGCGCCCCGGAAGACGCTAAGAATCTGCAATAAAACCAATTGAAGAAAAACTTTTATATGCGTTTAGTTACGAACATATTTCAAATCTTTTGTCATCAATGCTAGCGTTTTTTTCTAATTTTTGTCATTTGTGCTAGTGACATCTATTTCGAAAATCACTTTTTATCATCTAACTCCAATTATGGTACAGATATATCATTAAATAAGCACATTTCTATTGACGAAGTAACTGTTATTCTAAATTGTAAATTCTAGCGCTGCTGACCAGGAAAATATAAAAAAAAGTATCATAAATTCTAATCTTTAAAAAAAAATCACATACCATACAAAAATGTATCGTCTCTAAAAAATAATATACATTTACATTTGAGAAACCATAAATGTATACATTTTAATAATTAACATTCATTATTTCTTATAGAATACTAATATTATTTTACGAGTAAATAATTGATTCTTTAATATTCTGGACTGACTTTAAAGATGTATATTATTTTCAATTACACACAAAATTATTATCTCTCATTTAGAAGGCAATTGAAATTGGATTTCATATATTTGCTGTTAACCTGAATAAACTTATGAAGACTTATCGTCCAAAATATCAATATTTTTCTCTTTGAGTAAAAATCAGAATGAAGTACTCAGATGATATTCACTCACTCACTCATACAACACACACATTTATATATATATATATATATATATATATATATATATATATATATATAT
>BMAW01017423.1:41626-61455 GCA_019974015.1 Nephila pilipes
TATATATATATATATATATATATATATATATATATATATATATATATATATAATGATTTCACTTAAAAATAAATTAATTATCAAATTTTTTTCTATTCCTTAAATCACATTAATAAGTGTTTCATTCTTATTTTCTAATTCAATTCCAATTAATCCCTTGATCCTTAATTTATGCGATCACGCGCTCGTAATATCTGACGAATCAACTTTCATTGGGAGCAGATCTGTAAGGATAAACCCTACAAGGTTTATTGATGCCATCATAACTCCCTCAAGATCCCTTCATCTAATACCACATGACTATCACATGATCTAAAGAAAATCGCGGTATATAACTTCGAAGAGCGAGGTGAAATTCTTTCTCTTCCTGTGTAGCCCAGACGGCGAACCTATCTCTAAAATTTTCTATTTTAACCATGTATTCTTTTCACTCACTCTCATCAAAAGAAATAATTTGTCTTTAGTGAAAAATGGTGTTCTAACCACAGTCCTTTTTACTAATGCCCTTGTTTACTCTACCATGCATATATATATATATATATATATATATATAACAATAAAAAAACGACGCACCAAAAAGGAGTTGCCCGGTTTTAATAAAATTTCGTATGCAAAGACATTGGGACCGAACATGCAAATGAATAATGAATGAATAGCGGGAGCTATAGTGCATCAGAACTGTGAACTCAGCAAGTATATATAAGAAGCAATTCTCAATTTGATGGTCAAATTTTCAGTTGCATTGCGATTCAGAATACCTTTCAACGACTGAAAAAATACCTCGCCGCAGGATTCGAGCTCATTACGAGCAACTGTCAGGGTTTGAAAGAGGAAGTATCATTGGATTAAAAGACGTAGGTTGGGCAAATCGGAGAATAGCTCGTCATATGGGTTGAAGCATTGCGGCAATCAGAAGATGCTGGCAAGAATGGGTGGATAATGGCAGATTTCAGCGTCATGATGATAGCGGTCGACCTAGGGCCGATCGGGAGGGACCAAAAGATTGTATGATCAGCTGTCACAAAGACTATGATGGGAAGGCGACTGCATCTACCAGGTAATGTTGATGACCTTTCCCGACAATTGGAGCAAATTTGGCAAGAAATACCGCAGGAGGCCATCAGGGAGTTTTATCACTCTATGCCACGTTGTGTGGCAGCTTGCATCCAGGCTAGAGGTGGGTGAACACCTTATTGAGCTCGTTACCTTGTAACTATGTAACTCTGAAATAAATCATTCAATTATTCGGAAATTTTAATCATCTTTTTTTTGTACATAATTGTCCTATCCTCCAATTTTGGTCTCCTTAGGACAACTTCTTCTTTTTCTACTATTATTTCTCTCATGTGGTTCAGAAACAATTACTTGCAATATCAATGTTAAAAAGTAAGCCACTTAGGAAATAAAATATAAATGAAAGGATATCTATCTAATTTTTAGAGAACTTGCACGTATTTCTTAAAAAGAATTAAGAAGCCACCAATGCTGTTAATTTGAGGATGGACTCTACGAAAATCTTTTTTTTTTTCCATTCTAGATACATATGGGGGGGTTGTACTCTTTTCATTCCCTCTTCTAGGATCTATCATCATTATAAATTTAAACTATTTTCACTATATGAATTACATGTTAAAATATTCGTCTCGAAACGCGAGGTGTTAACCTACATGGTATGGATTACAGGTACATAATATTCTACTAAATAAAGTATCGTGAGATTATTTTTCATCATTTTAAAGGTGGTTCTGATAGCTCCCTTGCATCGATTGATTACATACGAGATTAAACTCATCAAAAAATAACTCGACAAGAGTAATTCCTCTTAAGAATATGATTGTAAGTTTATTTTTTTTTATCGTTTAAAGACTCTAACAGTTCTGGTTTGATATAGTGAATATTATCTGCAGTCAATGGAAATCTCAGCTCTATTTTGATCAATGGCAGTTAGTATTTTCGAAATGATAGATATTTCTCACTATGATACAAATTGTAGATATCATTCGGAACTTATTGGTTTTGTGGAATATTTTGTTAATTATGAAAACCTAAGTGTAAACAAGATTACAAACTTATGTTATTTGAGAATTATTGAAAATATTTTCCAATATTTTACTTTGAGATGAATAGTTTTAATAGAATAATTTTTTTTCAATAAGCTGTTTAAGGATAGGGATTAGTTGAAACTCTGAAGCACAAAATTAGTACTCAGTTATTGGAATGAAACTTTTTTCAAGAATAGGCCTAAATCAATAACCAAATCAGTTATTATAAACTTTAGTAAACCTACAATCGCTCAATACGTTTATTATTCATACAGTTTAACATTATTCTTAAAACACATTATGAACTGAAAGTTTTTGGAGAATTGTAGATTGAATATAAGGCACTTTATCTCTTTGTTTACTTTTTCTCCGTAACTAATGCATACGAGTATTATACTGTATTTTGTGTACATAATGCTTCATCTTATACGTATTATTCTGTTCAAATGACAGAAAAATATAGATTTTGATAGGTCTGGAATTAATATATATTGAGAAATGATACATTTTTCAGTAAAAGAAATGATTACTTTTTAAAATCCTTTTACTTGATCAGTCAATAAATTATCACATATAATTAAGTTAAAATGTTTATCATGGTAGTTACAAATCCAAAAGAATCACGAAATTTCTTTCATTCGAAATTTAGCTTGTTATTCTTTTGCTTAATGAATGAAAAAGATCCGTACTAAATTAGGAATTTTACCTACAAGAAGTGAAGTAAATGATTTTATTATAAAGTCATTTTAATGAAGATAATTTAGTAAAATATCTGAAAAATTATGTTTTCTTTTTTTTTTTTAGATTGATGAACCTTTTCTGGCTGTCCTCTTCGTCACTGATGTTCTGATCTGCGCTATCAATGTAAGTATTTTTCAGATTTAACAAGAGATATCAGTAATGTTGTAGGATTACACTATTTTCGAACAGAAAAGGTTTACGTAATTAAAGTATTTAAATATGAGCTATCAATTACTGTTTTTATTAATTTTTAGACAAAGATTCAATAAATATTTGAAATAACATTCCAAGAAAGAAAACACAAAGTTCTATCTCTCTTAAATATTAAATTAATGAAATATTTGAAAATAAAATAACTCAGAAATGAAATAAATATATATAGGACAAATAACGATTTCTCTATAGATAAAAATTGTGCTTTTTTTCCTTGATTTTACACATAATTGTTTAATTAAAAATATTAAACCTGATCTAAAACAAATGAAGAAGTTAAAATAAGTTTGGTAACCTTTGATTGGTTTCTCTCTTTGACCTCATTAATAAAATCCTTAAGTTTTTACCTAATGAAGATTGCAATGAGCTTTACTCAACTTGGAGTCTTTTAGAATTCCAGAGGGAAATCAGTAACAAAGTGCAGTTGTTGCTCAAGTCAACACTCAAGCGTACGAACTGTATATAAAAAAATAAATGAGAAGGAAAGACAAATTATACCACAAAACTAAATTTTACAAAATTAAACGAATTTCAACGTTTTAAGTACTTTCATGGAGGAAATAGTACTTATAAATAATAATTAAATTAAAAGATATAACGAGAGAGAGTATATTTTTAGTTAAGAAAAACTAATGCAATTGCTTATTAATTATGAATTGCTATTTAAAAGATACAAGCCAGATTTTAATTAAATAAAAAAATTAAGCTCAGTATTATTTTTATTCTACATTAACTTTTTTTTCAATAAGTCTCATTAGTTTCTTACGAGAAAAATGTAATTTTATTGATATATTGTTATAATATATTGTTGATATAGTGTTTAATTGTGTTGTATTATTTTTGATACTCAAAGAGGTCACAGTATTTTACAATTAACGTGCTTTTACCCTTTCAGGGGAACCGTTTTCATAATGCAAACTCCTTTTCTTACGTTTGCAACGTGCAAACTGTGCCCATTCGTGTTTGTACTGTGCAAATACCCCACTCTCCGTACCGGGGACTGCTAATTTTTTCAATTGTGTTTTTTTATTTGCATGATCAATATACCTCCCTTGCCCGTTTATCTTTTTAAAAATATATAATAATAACATTGTGCCCCTCAAAGGGTTTAAAGGGGAGAAATACACCAGAGAGCTTTCAATGATTTATGAAAAAAAATTAATAAAATATTTTTAAAACACATTAAGAAACTCAAAACATTAAGTACAGTCAAAGGAAAGTTATCTTTATTGTACAAAGGAACTATTAATAAAGACAGAAAAAGTAAAATAAAAAAAAAATCAAAAAAGCATATAATAGTAATTAAAATAATAGTTCCTTGATGGGGACAGAAATGTTCACTACATCTTCCATCCCATACAGCAAAATTACGTTTTTCCAACTAGTTGAAACTAAAATAATTCGATATCAAAACCAACGTTTTTAAAAACAACGTTTTTATATGGTGGCAAAGTTTATTAAAGAAAATTATTGAGATACTAGTTAAAACTGTTAGTTATTTTTAACTTTAAAATTTACTTACAAAGAGACATTTGTGAGCGTATTTAAAAATTCATAATACTCATAAAATCAAAACATGCATTTAAAAGTTTGTAAGTCATTCTATTAAAAAAAATGGGAACCAGAATTCAGAAAAAAATTATTGTGATAAAACACGGTGTCAAATATTGGAATCTTTCTTTCTTGCCAGTGATTACCCTTAGGGTTTTGGTTTTAAAAGGGTTTTACGATACCTCATGCGGCGTGGAGAGCGCCCGGTGTTCCCAGAAGGGGAAAGAAATTTTTTCCTCATTCCTAAATGCGCCGAGGGGAAAGAATATTTTGACTTATTAAAAATATTGAAATATTAGTTAAAACTTGTCACAAACGTCTAAATATTGCATTGTTAGGCGAATACGAACGATTCCCAAAATTTCAAAGCTCTTGCTTGATGGGAAGTTGGTTAAATTAACGATCGAAAATTTAATGACACACACATTCTCTCTCTCTCTCTCTCTCTCTCTCTCTCACACACACACACACACACACACACACACACCAAGTGAAATTCAGAAAAACGTTTTAATAAAAAAGGTGACCAAATAATATTAATACTCTAAATATTAATAAAACATAATGAAAAGTAAAGTGAAAAAGTACCATTTCACTAATTTAACAATACAAAAAGCAAGGCCGGTGCAGATACGTACATAATCTTAAACAATTTATCTTTTAAAAATGATGTATTAATAGCTAAAAGAATTATTAAAGTAGTCTAATTTTTCACGAATTATAAAAATAAATATATAACTAAGGGCTCTTAGGGTTGTAAGATTTATCTCCACAGCACAGAAAACGTACACAATTTTCGGCTAGCTATAATTAATTGAAATTAAAATTAATTAGTTTGATGTTCTTACACATGATTTATAAGCGAATGAAATTTCTAAGACATGTAAAATAATTGAAATATATTTTCATTTTTTTTTATATTATGAGCCCTTTTATAATATAATAAAGTTTTCTCTTAAAAAATTTGAATAGGTTTCACTGCGCGCAAAATATTTTATACACAAATGGTTGTCCTATGGTTTCCAGTAAGTTGATTTATAAAGTACAATATCCCTTCTTTAATGTATACCTATTACAAATGAAAAGAAGGTTTTAAAAATATTTTTAAAAAATAAAATATTTCAAACTTTTAAAAATATCACAAAAATTATATATTTTTCTTTTTTACTTTTTTATAATAAAAAACAACAACTCAAATTGAGAAAAATGCATTTAAAGTTTTAACATTCAATTATAAAATTGATTTTTGAAAATTGTATATTAAAATGCTTCAGGATTATGTAATTCCCCTTTAATTTGCTCCGAAAACTGTCTTTATGTTTATGATTTGTTTTGATCCGAGAGCCTCAAAAATGATTCCATATTCCGTTTTCTTAATGTTTAAATTGGAAGTTTGTCATCTCCTTCCAGTGATAAGCCTACTTTGCAAAATATTTTTATGCCAGATTTCTCTAAAATAAAAGTATGTATTTGAAGTTCATCTTTGTAAATATTAGTAGCCAGCTGTGAGGCAGTCTCTAAAAATTGAAAGCCAGACCCAATCAACTTCTGACAATCAAAATAAAAATCTATATCTGTTAATTTCGAGATTAATAGATATAGACTTTTATTTTAGTTGTTCACCTTGAAAAGTTTCTTACTAATTTATCTCAATATTTAAGGAATTTAATGTGACTTATTAAGCAAAATAAATAAATAAGTAAATAAATTGAGATACTCATCGATTTCGAAAATTCCTTGATCGTGGCAGGTCCACTTCAAAGCCGATTTTAGGAAAATATATTATACAATTGTCTGAATAACTTGAGACATTTATTGAGTATCTATGGTCAAATGATCGGTATCAAAATATTCAGCATAAAAGGGCAAATGACGTATATTATTTTTTAAAAAATTGAAAGCATCAAAGTTCAATATTCCTGAAACCCTTTAAAATAAAAAATAAAAAATTTAAACATAGTATAGATTATATTAAAAAACATAATTATCATGATATTTTGGTAGACTCATCTATTTAAAGGGGGAAATATTGATTGCTTAATACAGAAAAAAGATTTATAGAATATCAAAAATTTCTTAGTTATAATATAGAAATGTATTAATTTTTGTGTCTAAATAAAACTTATATATCTTGAACAATAATTACAAGCTCTCGTGATTTAAACTTGTTTTTAAGGAAAGAATTAGTTGTCATAAACTACACAATAACTAAGTACTTGAATAATTTTAATTTTTTCTCAATATATATAATATGTCCTCTCTCTTTGTATATATATATATATATATATATATATATATATATATATATATATATGTGTGTGTGTGCATGCGTATGTTTGTGTGCGGGATGATAAATTAAAATTATCCACTTCTTTACGAAAATTTTTATTTTTATTCTCATTCTTTTCACTTAACCTAGTTAATTTTCATTTTGATTCCTTGTATACCGATTAGCTTTCCAAGCCTCAATTGAAAGTTGAATTATGAAAATTACTTTTTTCTGCGATTCTGAGTATAAAAGATTCCATTTGCCACCTACCGGGTCATCTTTGCCCTTCGTTAAATGATACTTGCTGCAAAAGCCACGTTGTTTATTATGTCTGCAATTCAATTTTTACTTGTGATCATTTCCATTGTAATATGTCTTTCAACAAGATGCCATATTGTTAAATAAATAACTCTTTCTGAGCAATGCGTAACGAAACATGCACGCAGACAACATTCACGACGACACATACACACACACACACACACACACATATATATATATATATATATATATATATATATATATATATATATGTGTGTGTGTGTGTGTGTGTGTGTGTGAGTGAATGTGATAGAGGGAAAATCAAGACAATTATGAAAAGTTTTATAATAATTAAATTATTATAATGTAACCTAAAATACCAAGACAAAGCAAATGAAAGATGGATGCCACCATATTGAAGATAGCTAATTTATGTTTAGCTATATGAAATATTTGGGAAAGAGAGGTTAAAGTAGTTTTATGAATTTTTAACTGTAATGCGAAAAAATCAGAATTATTCTTAATGTCAAAAGAATAGAAGTTTGAAAACAAAAATTTAAAAATGAAAAAGAAATAAAAACTAAAATGCCTAAATACTAAATAACTGACAAAAGACTAAAATGAATGTATACCTGTAACTATCATCAGACTAAAATGAAAGATTCTAGAATAAATATTGCAATCTATATTAATTGAAAGTAATGAAAATTATATGATTAACGAATATCTTAAATTTTGCAGCAAGTTTATCAGCACAGGAATCTATTATGTGACTGTCAAAAGGAACTAATAAAATAATTGTGCATCATAAATGTAACATTCATAATCGAAAAATATAGTGTAACTCCATTTATACGCAATGATAGAAAAAAAAATGCATATTGTTGTGAATGGTCAAATAATATTAAAGATTTTAAATTTACGTCCCATTGTTTTAATTTTTTATTTATACAATAATAGTAATCTGTATAAGCAGTAATTAAAGAAATTCTCAAGTTTTTAACTTTGTCAAAATTGCGGGGGATTAAATTATTATTATAATATAAATAATTTAATACAACATTGTTGTTAATAAATAAATAAATTATACTGTTTTAGAATGGAACTTTGACGTAACAAAACAAAAGCATTTCTTCTGTCATAATTATTGTTGTTAAAATATGTTCTTTTATTTGTAATTATACGTAAAAAAATTACATTTACTATGGTTGTCATTTGTTTGAATCGAATTTAAGTATTAAGGGTAAAATTAGAACGAAAGTTTAAATAGAAAAAAATTTAGCAAAGGCAATTAAACCATCTATTTAACAATAAATTAAAAAAATTATTTTCTTATCAATATCACTTTCTTTTTCATAGAAGTGAAAATAAATATTTGTTGAACTATTACTAGTTGATTCTGTCTTGGAATAATATTTTAACTTACTCAATTTCGTCTTACGAAATGTTATGACTCCACAGCAGACCATCTCCATTGTATTGGAATGCTTACAAACTTTGACTGCTCTTTCTGTAATTTGCCAGATCGAATAAAAAAAGATCATCTCTGTCGTTTTGCATCACTTCAAGGAGACTCAGAAACGGCGCTTTATTGTCGTGTTCGAGATCTTATGAGGCAATAATACTGGTCTTTTCTGCTTCTCTTTATTTTGTTCCAATTTTTATATTTGTATTTACATTACCTTTGAAAATAAAAATAAAAAATTATGTTAAAATATGTTTAAAAATTACTATCGTGCATGGATGTAATACGAGTGAAAATCAGTCCAACATTCAAGAAAACAACAAATGATGTTTTATTCACAAATATTCAGGATGACACACAGGTAACAAAGCATGGACAGTAAATAGCACAAACAGAAAACACAGCACTTGTACAGATTAGCGACACAGATATAAAAACACAAACAGCATTTGTAATGACAGTCACAGTTTTATCAGCAATATTCAGCTCACCAGTTTACTAGTTCATACTCCGGACAATCCTCCTCTATAATGCTCGGTACTTCCAAGGCAGGTTCCGATAGATCCGCTAGATTCCTCGCTCAGTACCGGCCACTTCCGCAAATTTCCTTGGCCACATTACCACCTCAGCAGATACAAGGAAGCTGTTTTCGATCGATTTCTTGAACAATCTCACTACCATCACATTTCTGCTATTTATATGCTTTCTGGCCAGGCGTGAAGTCACAGGGAAAATTCGGAAAAACCCGTCTTTCCAGTCTTGCTATCTTCCAGTCTTGCTTCTTCAATCTTGCGTTCTTTCCAGTCTTGCTATCAACAATATTTCAGGATTTTCTAAAAATATCTTTAAGTGGCTAATTTTCTCCCTATGTCTCTGAAATGGTCCCAAATCTATCGCCAAGTTTAAGGGGTCATTATTTAAATTTTCCTTGGCTGACTGATGAAATCTCTGTAAATATATAATTTTCTTCATAAGGGAACCGTTATAAGGAAGCGTTATCTTATGTTCTTGGTTTTGAAACAATATATATATATATATATATATATATATATATATATATATATATATATTATATATATATAGGCAAAATTTGTATATATATGTGTGTGTGTGTTTTCCACCCACCTATTACATAAACACTCTGCGAAAATCCCTTAATACCTTATGATTTCTCAAAAGGCTTTTCGTATGAGTAAAAATATTTTGGTTGTATGTCTTAAAAATCGTATTGATACGAAATAAAAGATAAATTTTTGAAAATGCAACAAAAACACAATTTGCAAAACATACTAATTTTAATATTTTTTTTCTAATCTAAATAATCTGATAAAATTTTAAGTAATATCTTATTGACATTTTCATAAGGCCCAATTTATCTCTTTATATTTAGTAGTGAACCATTAAAGTTAATTTTTTAAAAACATTTTACGATATAATTGAGTAGGGATTTTATCTATTTTTGATTAATGAAATAACTTTCATTTTTAAATACTTAATAAGTCATTTTGTGCTCCTGAATTCTATTACGCTTTGAAACTAATTTTAGACAAACTTATATGAAATGTATTTTTAATATTCAGTTACGACTAATTAAAATTATCACAACATAATAAATGAAAAAATAATGCAAAATCAAATATTAAAATTCAAGAAATCACGAGAGAATTAACACAAAATCACATAGAGTTAAATCAAAATATCTCAGAAAATATTACATTTAAATCATTAAGCAAATTTTCGATATTTTTCAGTAGACAATAAGTAAATAAATTAAAATAAAAGTAAAAATAAATCGAAAATGGTTTGAATTTAATGTATGTTGTTTAGTTTGATGTTTTTAGCCGAAGTTTCCTTGTTAAACATTTTAAGCCTTTCTTTGGCAAATGAGCGACTTTGAGGTAATAAAATATATCGGCTAAAATATTTTATACGTTAAAATAAATAACATAAAGTCTTGTGATTCAGAATTGCATTTAAGCATATGATTTTCCTTATTTAAGTACAAAATATGGTAATAAAAAAACGAAAAAACAAACTATTTAGAATCAAATATCTTACAACTAGTATTACTAAGTCAGAAAAAACAAATGCTTTAAATGTAGGATTTTATATGTTGGAATATTTTTTAGAAAACGATTGTAGACGTGTTTTACAGTAAAAGATGTTGAATGAGAAGACATTTCAAATAACATCTAAGCTCTATGAGAACAATTTACATTTCTCCAAAGGGAATCTGATGTAATGCAAATCGAGTCTGGATGCGATTTGCAGTTTCTAGAGGAAACGCCGTTAGTGCGCTTGAATTTACTGACGCTTTGCCACACATCTTTGCACTTGACAAGTTTGAGCTCTAGGCTATTTATTAAAGTTCGATCTGTTATTTAAACGACTGGATCGTCATACCGGTTTTATGTCCGCATATGATGTGACCATTTATTAGACGGGAACTTGGAATCTTGGACATGACAGGGCAAATATATATATATATATATATATATATATATATATATAGAAGGAATTTGTTAAAATCAAAACTCTTTCATGATGACCTCAGTCAAAACTTTCGAAATCATATTTATTACGTTTCTTGAGTATTTTTAGGCTTTTTTATTCGCATTATTATTTTCTACTCAAGCCTAATAATTGTAAAATTTACAGTAAACTTAAAAGCCATATAATTTTTATTTAATCAAACGAACTGACAAGACAAATTTATAATTGTTTACTTCTGAAATTTCTTCTACTCATACTCTTCTTAAGTTCCATAATTAGTAATGCGCTAACATGTTTTTTACAAATCTTTCGAGAACAAGAAGAATAGCTAAAAACATTAACCACTCGTTGTCTTAATTTAGTATTTTTGTAATTTTTTCCACAAATGTAGTCAATTTTTTTTTATAAATATAGCTCAACTAAAGGTATATGATATTTATACAGAAAAATTATAATTGAGTTGTTGACTATTTCGGAGCGCTTCCTTAATAGAGTCAACACAGAATGGTACACACACTCAGTCATTAACAGTCATATAATGACTAATAGAAACATTTTATAATTGGGAATGGTAATTCATTTGCTATATTGTTATTAATTAATTAAATAGATTCATTATAATATATACGAGATTTATGTTAGACATATTAAAGTATATATATATATATATATATATATATATATATATATATATTTAAACCGGGATCATTTTAACTTTGTATCACCCATCGCGCAATCTCAAAAGTGACTCAAAGGTACTTGCTGTAACGTGTTTCTCCCTAGACTCTAATATTTTATTAAGCTTACGGCTATGCTGATCATTAAAGTCTTGTTAAGCGTACATTGATACGGGCTTTAAATATCTAGGCTTGTACTCATTTATACCCAGATATTTCATTGTAGGCAAATCAATGAAATACTTAGGCAAAAATTGACTGAATAGAAGCAAACATTTTGCTGGTTTATTGAAATGAATGTATTTCATATAATTTAGTTTAACTGATAGGTTCGTTTAGTTGTCTGCTTATGATTCAATAATTATGAGGCCGAATTAAAAAGTCTCTGCTTATAAAATTTAGCAATTACAGGTAGATGTTATAACTCAAATATTTCACGTATGCTCGTTGCGAACATGAATTTATTTGTCATTGTTCTTAAGCTGATTTAAAATTAGCTTATTTTCAAGATTGTATAAACTGTAATATTTT
Organism: Nephila pilipes; assembly: GCA_019974015.1. NCBI lineage: Eukaryota > Metazoa > Arthropoda > Arachnida > Araneae > Nephilidae > Nephila > Nephila pilipes. The sequence goes on from BMAW01017423.1 coordinate 53,870, forward strand.
AAACTACCTTGTTTATAAAATTTTCTTACAGTTCCAATACCTACATTTTATTAATTAAGGCATTTAAAGATGTGAAACATTAAGCATTTTGTCATACATTTAATTACGAATGATTTTATTTATTATTTTTACACTGTGTATTGAAAAAGCTAATTTTACTTAAGTTTAAATTACTCTAATTATTTCTTTGGTTATTTATTTTATTTGAGTTAAGACATTTAATTGGAAATAATTAATAGAGTTACTTTGGAAAATAGATTAGCTATATAAACTGCTGTTTGTAGAAAATGCAACACCATGAAGGAATCATCAGAATCAAATGAAATTCGCAGCAAATGTCAATTGTAGGATATTATGCAAATTAATAAGGTTTCAGAGCCATCGCGCGTGCGCGGCGCGCGCAGCGCCCTCTGAATTGATGCTGAAAGCGTATAAATAAAGTGCTGTAGCGGGACGTTGAAAAAAGTCTATGATTATTTGTTAGTGGCAAACGTTTAGTGAGACCTGAGTATGCCTCCACGACGGAAGAATAAGAAATTCAAGCAAATTACGGAGTTTGAACGAGGGAGGATAATCGGCCTTCGAGAAGGAGGATTTTCCTATCGCGCAATAGCAGCTCGTATGCAGCGGAACAGTTCCACAGTGATACGAGTTTGGAAGCAGTGGACCGACGAGCACCGAACAACTCGAAAAACAGGCACTGGACGACAGAAGGTGACGTCAGAGCGCGATGATCGACACCTGCTCCGCATGGCGGGGAATGATCGCACAGCTTCCTCCAGGCAGCTGGCAGCACGTTGGTCTACTGCTACAGATGTACAATTGTCGGCTTCGTCAATTCGTCGTCGTCTGCTGCGCCGTGGATTGCGTGCAAGGGTGCCTTTATACAGGATTCCCCTCACGGCGAATCATCGACGGCTGCGTCGGCAGTGGGCTCTTGAGCACAGAGACAGGCGAGCTGATTGGCACCAAGTTGTCTTTTCAGATGAATCACGCTTCAATTTGTGGACCCATGATGGCCGTGTTCGTGTTAGACGTTATGCCGGTCAACGCTGCCTTCCTGAGTGTATTATTGAACGACATAGTGGTCGAACACCCGGAGTTATGGTCTGGGGTGCGATTTCGTATCATGGACGATCCAATTTGATACGAATTGAGGGTAATCTCAATAGCAACAGGTACGTCCGTGAAGTGCTACAGCCCGAAGTCGTTCCTTTCCTTCAAGGCATCCCTGGAGCTATCTTTCAGCAGGATAATGCACGCCCACATGTTGCGCGGACTGTTCGAGACTTCTGTTCAGCACAACGCATGCAACTTCTTCCTTGGCCTGCTTATTCACCGGATATGTCGCCTATTGAGCACGTGTGGGATATGGTTGGTCGGCGTCTCGCTCGTGATCCGCGTCCTGCAGTTTCCAAAGACGAACTTTGGTTGCGCATACAAGCGATATGGAATTCTCTTCCTCAAGCAGATATTCAACATCTGTTTGACTCCATGCCACGTCGTATAGCAGCACTTATTGCAGCGCATGGTGGCTGCACCAAATACTGATTTCGGACGCTTAATTTGTTTCTTTTGTTTTGAAAATTTCATCATTTATTTGTATCAGTACAAGTCGTTTCTGCATTAAATTTCATTTGATTCTGATGATTCTTTCATGATGTTGCATTTTCTACAAACAGCAGTATACTAGTTATAAAATACTGGAATTTATGTATTAAAACATAAGTTAGCTAAAGTAGATAATAAAACTATTGGATGAGGTGGTTAAACATAATAATATGACTTATAAAATAAGAATATTTTAAAATAAAAAAAATATTATTAATGATTAAAGTAATAAGTTGACTGTAGATAATTATGACTTGGAGAATAATATAAATAAAAGTTTTCATAAAGTAAAGAACATGATTTTTGTTAAAAATAAGAATTAAATCAGTAACAATCAAGTAATGTGTCAAGGTTCTAGAAGCAAAACTTGTAAAATGATTAATAATAATCAATTTAATAAGAATTCCAGATATATATTTTGTAAAACTTATAACTGTATTTGCCTTCTAAACTGAAAAATCCGTAAATATAAGTACATTGGTCAAACTTCGAATATTAACATTGAAATAAATCAAAATAGGGTTTGACACACACAAAATGTTAATTATATACAAAGTAATAATAAAATTGAAATCAGGCCCTTTTATCTACATGGTTTTGACAACATTGAAGTTAGTATAGTCAAAATTGTTCCTATAATTAAAAATAGGTTATGGCACTAAATCTATTTAATAATCTATGTTATCAGATTCAACAATCTTTTGGAATAAATTTAATAAATAATAACTTTGGAATAATAACTATTAAAACTTCGAAATAATAACTTTTAAGACTTTGGAGTAATAACTTTTTAACTTTAATAAATAATAACTTTTGGAATACTTTTAATAAAAAAAAATATAAGGCGTCAGGCACAATAATTGAAAAAAAAAGTGATGATGGTAAACAATATCTCAAAGAAAATAATGAAGTTTAATATAGAATTTCTAGAAGAAGAAATGGTAAAAAAAAGTGTTTTAATAAGAAAGGTATTAAGGAGAAAAATGTGATTTGAATCATAAATTTGAAGAATGTTTTGATAATAAAAGAATCAAGTACTTTGTATTTTGTATTATAAAAGAGAAATTAGTAATATTAGAAATTATCTATGTCTGTTTAATTATAGTAAATCATTTAGCACTTACGTCTACTTAATTAAGGATATGAGTAACTATTTGTTCCATAAATATGATATAAATTGTTATATAGTTGAGCCCCAAAAAGTTAATATTATACTTGTACTATTAAATTTATGAATAAATCCTTTTATAAGATAACCTTTGATAATCTTCATAATAGATATAAAAATTTAATTCCTGTTAAGAATCTCAATATTAAAAAAGCATTTATATAATTATAAAATAGGTCGTATTTTATTACAAAACAATAATACTTTAGAATTAAAAGACAACTATATTTGTAAGTGCAATGACTACAAAGAGTATTTTAATGAAAAATATCAATATGATACGACAGGAAATTTAGATCTAGTTCAAGTTAAAAAAATTAGAGGCATAATGCGTAAAGGTACTGGTTACAGACTTAACAATTTTAAAAAAGCAGATATAAATGATAAGGATAATATCAATCTTAAAGGTTTAAAAAAGGAAAGTACAATAATCTCCAGGATATTTTTATATAGCTTATGTAAACAGAGTGTTAAGTAATTATGTTATTATGTGTAAAACTTTCTGCATAAATTTAACAAATAAGCATCTAGTTAATAATTCTTTTAGTACTGTTAACAATAGAAACAGAGAAATATCTAAAATAAATACTGCTTTGTATAAGAAAATAGGTTTTTATATAAATATGGTTGACTTACCTCATATGTTAATAAAACCAAAATTTTATAAGAACTGATAAAATTTTGAAATATTACTAATGGCTCTTTTTTTATATGTCAATTTAGCTGGTAAGTTTTAACAAAAAAGTTTTGCAATATATAATTGATAATTTCAATAAAACAGCAGTTATTTAAAAAGTACAAATATTGTTATGTTACAAATAAATATTTTACGCTTTATACAGTTACGATTTTGAAGATCATTTTAACTCAACATATATTGCAGATCTAATTAAAGTTCTTAAGTATAATTAAAAGTAGTTTAATATTAATAGAGTTATTTCTCTCGCGAAAAAAAAATATAAACTTAGTTCATTTATTTTTAAAATAAAACTTTGTTATCTTTAATAATAAAAGGTTAAAGCAAATTAAGGGCATACCTCAAGGTAGACTGACTTGTAATTGTCTTGTGAATGTTTATTTGCTTTTTATGAAAAAATTATATTGATTATAATAACATTACAATGTTCAGATACATTGATGATCTTACATTAATTTTTCAAACTATTGCTAGTAATAAACCCAAACCTTATATATATCAAATTATTGTAAACTAAAAAAAAATTCTTCAATCTGAATACTTAGAATTTTCTTTAATTTATAGCAGTAGCATGACAAGAGGGATAACTTTAGATTAATAATTACAAGGTACCTTTATAGAAAAGTTACATGAATCTCGGTACTTTTAGTAATATTATGTATAATTATATTTAACGTAATATAAGATTTGTTTATAAATTACCTTAAATTTAGTAAAATTTACACAAATGTCCCACACTATTTTTCTTACTGGATATCATCTTGATTTCATTGAAAACAATTAAAAAAAACTTTTTTTAAAAACAAAATATGTGTTTTGAACTTTATTTTAGATATATATTTTATTTCATTTTTATTTAATATATTTTTAAACATGTTAAAATTTTTATTTTTAACTGTATTTTTTGTTTCTTAATATTATTATTCCCTTTATTATTATTATTTATTTGTTCTTTCTATTTTCTTTTCTTTAAACTTTAAGTTCTTACAGTAAGTTTCACAAGATTTGATATTTCATTTATTTAAAACTAGATATGATAGATGGCGTTGCAAACTTTTCCTTTTCTATTTGCTTAGTGTAGGAAGTTATGACTTTCATTTCAGATGATCCAAGTTTAGGTTTTCTGAAAGTATTAGTAGATCATTTTTTTTTTTTTTTTTACTTTTAAACATTTTACCTTTTACATGATATTTTTGTTTTGTTTGTGTGTTGTATTTCTCTTATTTATTTCTACAGCAATTAATTTTTTTTTAAAATATTTCTTTATGTTTCATGCTCCTTGTGCAATATTTTACATTATTTTAACAGTTAATAGTTTCAATTTTTTATTTATGTTTTTTGTTTACTTTTTATGGTCATCGTGTTAATTTGCTCTTTACAAACTTTATTCTCTGTTTGCTTTTTTTTAGTTTTAGCAATTATATTTAGGATTTTGAATTAAATTATATTTGTATTTCTTAAGTTGTCAATAATTTTATTTGAGTTCTGTAACCTTATAAAAAAAGATGTTTATACAATGCTATCAGAATTTTCTTTTCAATTTATTGTTTTATTTAAGAGTTCCTTCTTCTAACTATTTTATTTATTTATTATTATTTTCTGTCTAAGATTTAACTTTTTCTTATTAATTTTAACATTTTTTTTACTTCATTTGAATGTATTAGTCGATTTTTTTCATATTATTCCTAAATATTTGTTTTTTTGTTTATTACTTATATATGTATATATATATATATATATATATATATATATATATATGTATGTATGTAAGTATGTGTGTGTGTGTGTGTGTGTGTAAAACACCTTGATGATGTTATGAATCAGCAGGTATCAGCAGAAAAAGAGAGAAAAGAGAGTAGTTATTTGTTAGTGACACACACACACACACACACACACAGATATATATATATATATATATATATATATATATATACTAGCTGATACCCGCCCGCTTCGCTGGGCACACGATAATATTATATTTTGGAACCTATACATAAAATATCAAGAAAATTGGAGCATTGAAACGACCTTTGTGTTCTCCAGATGGTTTTTTTTATCGGCATTAATTATAACCTTGAACTCCTTTTGGTCTTTAGGAACTGAATCAACAGCAGCTTTGAAATCGTGAATATACCTGTTATGTTCATGTAGCTCCTTTTGTAATTGGCTAATTCTGGCTTAACACCTGGGAAAATACCACAATGAATGTTTCTTTCACATTCATCATCACAGAGAAAGTAAAACTGAAGAAAAGAAGGTTGATGAGGAGGCTCAGCCAATAGGCTACTTATCCTGTGGTATACCTGGCCCTGGACTTTAAATGTTGGCATAAAATTTCCTTCCTTCAATTCTTTTGCTCCGAATGACGTCATCTGAAAACATCCATTATACTTGCGAATTGTAGAAAGAAAATGTTATGAAAGCTGATCCTTATGGCTAAGAAGACTATTCAAAGGTTCAGGGAAGGATCTAATAACAGGAAGCAGGACTTGACCACCACTCCAGCACATTCCTGGAGGTTCTTCGATCCTTTTAAAGCACGGCACCTCAAACAGGGCAAACGTTTTCCGATACTGACTATTTTATCATTTGAATAGTCAATATATATTTCATATTTAAAACCAGACAAATTTTTGGAAGTCCATGGCGCTAAATTAACTTTTGATCTTTTATCATTGTATTTAATTACAGCTGCCTGATTCACGTGGGGGGTATTAGAAAAGTATTTTCTTACGCTCTATGTACTTCAGGATGGCATTTAGTATATTTTGAAGCAGCTTCTCTATGTTCTTCAGGATGACTTTGAATATATTTTGTAGCAGCTGGTCTTACTTGTTTACATCTAATTGAATTTGTGAATCTTTTTCTTCATTTATTTTACCTTTATTTAGTTGAAGAGATATTACATCATTAATAATTGATTCACTTGAACTTGAAAAATCAATGTTAGATATTGATTGAGTCTTTGAAAGTAGCATAGACACATTTTCTTGAGGTTGAAACACTAAAGATGACACATTTTCTTCATTTTGTTTCACATTATCATAACCAGGATTAACTTTACTTCTATTTGTTAATCCAACTATTTAAATAAAACATCAAAATGACAACTATTACAGTTTCCCATAAAACGTAATATTTTTTCCCCCTGAATTGTTTCCCCAACAGAAGCTATAAGGCAGCCACCTTGATAAACTTCGAACTGATAGGGAAATAGCTCTGCCGCCATAATTTAGCAAATAGATCCATACGTGTTTGGTTTACATATTTAGGTAAAATATAAATTGTTAGTATTATAAGGGGGGCCAGATAGCATTTGAGTGTAGCATTTAATCCGATCCCAGTTGTCAAACACGTGAGAAACAATAATATTTCTCATTTTATACGCCATCGATATGTCACCGAACACCAGCAAAGACAGAGACGAAAATAAACATGCTCCGTCGCCAAGAATTTTAAAAACTTTGAAAGGAGTAGGTATTCCATCGATCCAAATATATTTAACATCCATTATTAAGAACTATAACTGAAAAGTAAATATGAAAAATCAATTTTTATTAACCTACAATGAAATACTTTTCAAGTTAAAAAATATAACCGAAATTAACTTTTTTAAATCAAATTATTTTAAAATTCAACAAAAAATACTAACAAAAAAAGGAAGTATAATAAAAACTTTTAGCAAAAAGTCACCCGTATTACGTGATCCTTTTTGCAAAAGGATAACTCTTACGGTAGCAGCATATCTGGAACTGCAATTGAATAGACAGAATAGCTCTTAAAAATCATAGCATTAAAAATAATTCTGTATTCTGAAAACAATAAAATATCCAGCCATTTTAAAAAATGAAAAATGTTTATTTCCTAGAAAACAAAAACTAAAAATTACCAAAATACAGAAACAAAACTTTTGCATGATATTTACATTAGGTTACAATTAATGCATACATCAAAATAAATATTTTGATAGCTACTTATTTTTTTTATTAATGACATGAATAACATACCGTTGTTATTCATTTGTTAAAAGCCAACTTCAATAACTTGGTTAGATTGCGTTTAGATTTACAAATGTAGTTTATCAATCATTATTAATAATAAAATACTTTT